>QODF01000038.1:2404324-2415277 GCA_024372805.1 Oostethus manadensis
ACCACCAAGTCTCCTTATCTACTTTCCTTCCAGATGACACACCAAGTACTCTCCTACCTGTCTCCCTGATCACAGTAGCTGTAGTTGTCCAGTCATCTGGAAGGACTTCGTGGCCACCCATAGCCTTTTTCAACTCCTTCCTAAAAGTCACGCAACACTCCTTCTTTTTCAGCTTCCACCATTTCGTCCTCTGCTCTGCCTTTACCCTCTTCATCCTTCTCACCACTAGAGTCAACCTACACACCACCATTCTATGCTGTCTGGCTACACTCTCACCTACCACTGCTTTGTCACTGACCTCCTTCAGGTTATACTTTCTACACAAGATGTAGTCTACCTGTGTGCTTCTACCTACACTCTTGTAGGTCACCCTATGTTCCTGTCTCTTCTGGAAGAAAGTATTCACTACAGCCATTTCCATCCTTTTTGCAAAGTCGACCACCATCTGTCCTTCTGCGTTCCTCTCCTGGATACCAAACTTGCCCATCACCTCCTCATCATCTCTGTTTCCTGCACCAACATGCCCATTGAACTCCGCACCAATGACAACTCTCTCACTTCTGGGGATGTTCTGCATCACTTCATCTAGGTCTGACCAGAATTTCTCTTTCTCCTTCATCTCACCAAAACACATGCATGACAGAAATTTTCACAGAACAAAATTAAAAATTAGCTACCAGAAACTTAGCCAGTTAGCAGTGATAAATGGAAGTGCTGACTGCTCGGCCAAAACCCTGGACTGTCGACTGGGTGTTCAGCGCTGCTTTTAAGGCAGAAGGAATGAGGTTTACCAACGTATACCTGCACAGCACTGGCTGCAATCTGTTACATAACTTCATTTTTGTATATGTCCTTCATCGTTTGCTGCACTGTTTGGCAAAGTGTGAGCTCCATAGCCAATTTTAAGCTGGATTTTAGGCACTATTTCTGGACATTCTTCCACGTAGCTGCAGTTGACTTACTGACAGTTAAAAAAACATGCTTGTGGTCAATTGTGTATACTATAGTCTTCACAACTCCATCAGTGAATGTTATTAATGTTTTATTGTTGTTGTCACTTTATTGGCCTTACTGGGAGTTCTAACTGCATTTGTTTGCATTCACTTTCCAGAACATATTCTAGAAGTTACGTCAGAGGCAAGATGGCGTCGGTTCTGAAAACTCCCCAGGTGGGATGTCAAAATCATCACTTCTCTAAACTTGTTCTCCATGACAGCAGCATGACATGTTTTATCAAGTGAGTACATTAATTTTGTTAATGTTTTTTAGGGCTTTTTTTGGTGTCATGACCACTTTAAGTCTTCAAGACCCTGCACTCTGCCTCTAACCCAAAGTCAGCTGGGATAGGCTCCAGCTCACCCTAGACACTCATGAAGACAACCAGTATAGAAAATGGATTGATGAACTTAGAAAGATGAGAAACATCAAAATAAAAAAAGACGGCAATTGTATAAATATAAATATATATATATATATATATATATATATAATACAGTAATGCTGTAATATAAAATGAACAAAGGGAAATGTATATGTAAATATGAATTGTGTTATGTTATGTTGAAGCTACAAGCTGATGATTATGAGATAAGAAACGAAATGGAGAACAAGGGAGGTGAGTGAAACTCTTCAAGAAACAAAAAACTACTAAACTACTTTCCCCTTAAATAAAAATCACTGAATCCCAGGAAGGGAGAGTTGTAATGGGGATAATAGCTTCTTTAGTCTGCTAAAATGTTGGTGGACCAGCCCGCTTATGTTAGTACTAACCTTACTGTTCTGTTTATTAGTAACGCTTTTACTTCCATAATCATTACGTCCTGCCAAACAACATAATGACAGTGTGATGATTAAGACAATTGTTCGCTTATTTGTTCCTCTGTGGACTTCATGTTGCTGAAGGAAACACACGTGTGAAACAGCTTGCTTATTAAAGTCAAGGGCTTGCTATGGGTTATATCCTAGGCTCCCAAAGTGTGGTACACATACCCCAGGGTTACGACAATTGTCATCGGAGGATATGTGAATAAAAATGAAAAACAATTAGCGCCCAACACTCAAAATTACGAGTGTACCTGAACGCCTCATAGCACAGAGAGCACAGTCATAGCTGAAAGAAGGAAAAAGACATGGCATGAAGTTATCCGGTGGTCTGTGTGAGTTATATGAATAAGTACGTAGGTGGTGTTCCAAACCCCGCACTGTGAAAACCTATCAAAGATGTGCGTGTCAGGAAAAGGAAGCGATTGCAAGTGGACAAAAGTGAAGCTCAAGTTCAACCCATCCACACAGAAGGATCCTAACATCCGGGTGAAATAAAAGATATGTAAGACATGACTTCAAGTCAATACCTAAAGGGGTACACGACTGGGAAAAGTTTGGGAACCACTGGTTTATATGAAAAGCTTTGACTAATAACGAGATGAACATAAATGTTAAATGAAAAGCTGAGTCTATTTCCAGCCCAGCCAATGGTTTATGGCTTTATGAACACTGTGCTCCCATGTGTAGTCTTCTTCTGTCAGCTTTGAACAAACACATGTGGCTGACAAGAGGCCTCTGGCAGACAACGCAGAAGCATCCAATTCCCTAAACATCAGAGCCATCTCCCAAAACTCTGACACTGGAACATGTGAATATTTTATGTGTTTCATGTTCACAAGACAGAAAAAGAACACAGCAGTTTAACGCTGTTTTCTTCTTTCTTGACACGTGGGTTGGTCTAGTGGTGTTTCTTTTTTTTCTCTTAATGGACTTCTGTCTTCTGCAAATTTAAATCACCCGTGTTAGCCTCAAATAGCAGTACTGAAAGTGTTCGGGCAATGGTGTGGTGTTGAGAAACCATCCGGTCAGCTGATTGCAGATTATTTTAAAAAGTGGAGAAATCAGCAGAGCAATGCTGACACTCTGCTGGGCAGCACCAAGTCAACAGCAGTGCAAGGTTTGTAGTGACATTACATTATCTGTCAAACTGGATCAAATGCTGAACTGATTTCTGGTGTTTTCCCTGCTTTTCCCACAGTAATCCTTTTGTGACTGCTGATAGAAAATGGATGATTTATTTTATGATTATTATAACTACAGCTATGAGGAAAGCCCCATGCCACACGAGGAGCCTGTTTTTCAGCACAAATCCACATGTACTGGTGACGCCCTTTGCGTGTCGCTGCTGGTGATCACTGCACTCATTTTTGTGCTGGGCTTCTGCGGAAATGCTGTGGTCATCTGGATCTCTGGCTTCAAGATGAAGAAGACAGTCAACACCACATGGTACCTGAGCCTGGCAATCTCCGACTTTGTCTTCTGTACCTTTCTGCCCTTCATCATCACCAACATGGCCATGGAGAGGTGGATTTTTGGACTCTTCCTGTGCAAGTTTGCCTCATCTGTGTTGTTTCTCAACATGTTCAGCAGCATATTCCTCCTGGTCATCATCAGTGCCGACCGCTGCGTGTCTGTTGTATTTCCTGTCTGGGCTCAGAATCACCGCACGGTACGAAAGGCATCTGTTGTTGTGATCCTGGCATGGGTTCTCGCCATAGCATTGAGCCTTCCCTCTGCGGTCTTCCGTGATGTTCAGAATCAAATGGGACGAACCATTTGCTACAACAACTACACATTACATCAACACAGTCACAAAGTTATTGTAGGCAGCCGCTTCCTAGCGGGCTTTGTAGTGCCTTTTGTGATCATCAGTATCTGCTACTTAGTGATTATCTTCAAACTCCGCAACAACAGGATGACCAAATCCTCCAAACCCTTTAAAGTCATGACAGCGCTCATTGCTACATTCTTCATCTGCTGGTTGCCCTATCATGTGTTTATCCTTCTCGAGCTAAACCACCAAATCTACAACCATAGTATCTTAACTGCTGGGCTGCAAGTGGGAACATGCCTGGCTGCAGCCAACAGTTTCCTCAACCCGGTGCTATACGTGTTCATGGGCAATGACTTCCAGCAGAGGTTTAAGACGTCCTTGCTTTCAAAGATGGAGAATGCCATGGGAGACGAAGGCCGCACCACCAGCCGGTATTTGTCCAGGTCCAGCTCTGTAGACGTAGGCAGGGCGTCAACACACATCTAAAAGTTTCTCTCTCACCCCAGTTCTTTAGTCCAGAACTGAAATGAAAGTGAATTGCACAGCGACATTGTATGGAAGGTAAGCTGCAGGCAGTTTCAGCATAAATGTGTGTGCAAGCTTAAATCCTGATGTAAACTTCACGCTGTATTTCATCGGGGATGACCTCAGCGAAGGCCTCCGCACTTCAGGCGTGTGACAAATAAATAATGAAAATGCAAATGACTCGCATATTTCACATCCAAAACAATTCACACTGGCGGCAATGGCATCTATGAGTGTCTGAGCACATATTACGCAGTGTTGCGTGTGCCAATAAAAAATTCATCATTCCTGAAAACAAAAAAATATGTCACATTCATGTTCAATGTGC
Organism: Oostethus manadensis; assembly: GCA_024372805.1. Taxonomy (NCBI): domain Eukaryota; kingdom Metazoa; phylum Chordata; class Actinopteri; order Syngnathiformes; family Syngnathidae; genus Oostethus; species Oostethus manadensis. The sequence continues at coordinate 2,408,776 of QODF01000038.1, forward strand.
GAGCATAAACACCCCAGTTTATGAGTTAATCACATGGAGGCCAAACTGTAAATTACAGAAGAGATGACAATGTATATAAAAGGGATTTTTAATACTGTATATATTTTCTGATAATAAACAATTAACCACAGTGTCTACAGTCTCTTGTGAAATACACATAAATAGATGGTGGTTCTTAAAAATATATATACATACAGTATATGGATATAGTATATATGTGTGTGTGCTCATTTATCATATCAATTTGTGACCACTGACCTACAAAGATAAACACATAAGTATGCAATTTGAGACCATTTCAGCATAATAGCAAGTCTTTGCTGAAAGGAAGACATACAAAAAATGATTACTGTGTTTTTCATTTTCAAACCCTATCTGAACCTCCAGCCGCCCTAACATTGATCTGTAATTGTGTTTGTTGACAGTATTTATTTACTAGTTAGTGGTTAAATGTGATGGATAAATGGGTGGCTGTATTTTCTGAGGCAGGGTGCACTTAGTTGTCACATGAAGGCCTCGCTTAATGACAAAGGGAAATGAACATCTTCATTCAGTCCACTGCCCTACAAGCTATAATTGCTTTTGGACAGGAGATTATTATATGATGAATAGATCCCTTCGAACAATACTGTTCATCCATCATGCTGCAGTTGAAATACAACACATCCAGCTGTTCTAGCCAGTCAGCAAACAGCTTGTTGAATGGACCCATGCCTTTGTCACTTTACCAAATGAAAGCTGTACACTTTCATTCGTGCATGTCACTATTTTATTTTACCTTTTTAAGTCTGAATTTTCAGAAATAAAGATGTGAACGTGGCAAACAACTTTTCTGTGTTTTATTTCTCAAAATTAACGTAAGATAAGTGGTTCAATCACGAAGATAAATGAAGCAATTAAGTCTTATCAGTGAATATTTGCTGCATGAAATGAAAAGCCCTAGTGACATTTAAATGTCATTATTGTGTTATTGTGACCTGACATACTGAGAAACACTGCCAAGGACTTTAAAGTCACTTCGGCTACTACCAATGTGAGTTGTGATTGCTCGTATTTTGTATTTTGCATGTTTTGGGGTCAAAAGAATACCCTTTTTTGCAGGTATGAACTGCTCACAATAAGATTAATCTTTGCCCTGTTGACCCAGGAAACGAGTTTTGTAGTTACCTATTTCACACGGCAGGAATAATTTCGGAAAATTATAAGAAAAGAATGAGAGAACCTGGTTCTTTTGGTGTCGTAATGGAGGTCATGGTTACATCACACAGCCAGAATGGAGGCTACAATCATCCCTTTCAATATCCAGACAAGTAGAGCAGCATGAGTAGTGTGAAGTGATTCCATCACAAACCCACAGAAATTGACATAGTAATAAAGTCATTCTTTTCAGTTCAAATCCAAAACTTTGCTTTTTAAATTTTAATAGCAGCGTATATTCCTATGTGCTATCCAAAAAGTTCAATCATTTGTTCATGAATTCATTCTAATGTAATCCAATACACTTTATTTATGTAGCACATAAAAAAAAGTAGGGAAGTCCAGACTTCTCGGTCTCTGCAACCTCTTCCAGCTCCACAGAGAGGACACCAAGGCGTTCCCAGGCCAGCTGTTAGACATAGTCTCTCCATTGTGTCCTAGGTCTTCCCCGGGGCCTTCTCCCGACTGGGCATGCCCGAAACACCTTCCGGCTAAGGTCTCTTCACCACAACGGTCCAGTACAGCGACTGCATTACTGCTGACGCTGCACCGACACGTCTGTCGACCTCACACTCCAACCATCCCTCACTCGTGAACAAGACCCCGAGATACTTGAACTCCTCCACCTGAGGCAAGACCTTACTCCCAACCCGGAGGGTACAGTCCACCTGTTTCCGACTGAGGACCATGGCCTCAGATCTGGGGGTGCCGAGTCTCATTCCAGAAGCTTCACACTCAGCTGCAAACTGCTCCAGTAAACGCTGAAGGTCACAGCCTGATGAGGCCATAAGGCCACATCGTCTGCAAATAGCAGAGACGAGATCCTAAGGTCGCCAAGCTGGACTCCCTCAACGCCTTGACTGCGCCTAGAAATTCTGTCCATGAAGAATATGAACAGAATCGGTGACAAAGGGCAGCCTTGGCGGAGGCCAACATTCATCGGAAACAAGCTCGACTTACTGCTGGCAATGCGAACCAGGCTCCTGCTTCGATTGTACAAGGACCGAATGCCACGTAGTAGCGGGTCACCAATCCCGTACTCCCGGAGCACTCCCCACAGGACACCACGAGGGACACGGTCGAATGCCTTTTCCAAGTCTACAAAACACATGTAGACCGGTTGGGCAAATTCCCACATACCCTCCAGTACCCTTGCAAGGGTGTAGAGCTGGTCCAGTGTCCCGTGACCGGGACGAAAACCACATTGCAGCTCCTGTAACCAAGGTTTGACAAAAGTCAAATGTGCTAAATTGAAAAAAATAAAAAAGACAGAGTTCACTCAGCTCTCATGATGTGGTAAAAGACACATGTTGTGAGACAGTGGGGGATGGGCCATATTTTCCTCATTAAGGGTTCTAATTCGGTTTTACCAAATGTTCCATGTTAAATTATTTAAAATCTTTAATAAACTAGTTAACTAGTTTAATTTAAAACTACTCTCTGAAACAAGAGGCTTTCGGCAAAGTGCTTGTCATTATAGTAACCCAAGGACTGCGTCGCAGCAGCTCAGAGAAGACGAGGCCTTGATACAAAGTGGAGTGGGGGGTTTGATGTTAAGAGGGATGGGGAAGTTTTTGTCTTTCGTGGTGTTGTTGCATTTTTGCCGTGTTTTTGTCTGATAACAAAACATCTCAAAGTGGCCGTCCGATGCACAAGGAGTAAGGACCATTAAGCAGTAAGGACCATTAACTAGCTTTCACTTTCTCTCTTACACCATTTTTATCTATTTATTCTTCATACTTCTTATTCCGCTTCATTTTTTTGTCCATTTCTTAACCAGTCCAATGTCAAAATGTTGAGCTCACTCAGGACATGTTGGCCATCTCTCAGGACTTTAAAAAATGCTAAAACTAAACATTTAAAATGGGGCAAATTAATTTGCGACCCAGTACTGATAGAAAATCATTTCACATTTTTACTGTGTCCTTACCCACCTGTCCTCTTATGTCTCACAGCTGGCCTGGGGAACACACAACATTTCAAATTCTGCCATTATTAGTCTACTAAAACTAGCGGACAAATTAAATGGTGTCTCCTACTCGTAAATTACATTACATTCCAACATTTTAAATCCCGCTGTTTTTTTTTTTTTGTCCCCTAACTACTCACACATTTCTCAACCACTTGAAACCATTCTAACAACAAAATATTCAGCTCATTGAGAACATGTAGGGTAGTTATCAGAATTCTTTAAAAAAATTCTCAAATTTGTCATAATTCAATATTTTATGTGGCATTTTTCCAATTGAAAATTAAAGAACACATCCAATGTCACCCCCTATTCTTCAAATTACTAGTAATACTAAAATTATGTAATACATTCATTCTGCTTATTGTGCCATTTGTAGGATATTTCAAAATTCTACATTTCAGTCATCATCAGCATTTCAGCATTCACATGCACTTTCCAGGGAAATTGTTTCATCTAGTTTTCTATATCAAATACAGCACTACTTCTTTCATATGAATATTGATTTCAACCGATGCCATGTGTGATATTATCGTTTTATTTGTTTACTTATTTGCTTGTTTATTTGCTTTTCACATATCTTATCTCTGATCAACATGAGTCACCTGCTGCTTCACAGTGTATCACTAATGGCCCTGCAAAAACTCAAAAACAAAAATTAAATATCTTCAATCAGAGTTAAGAAGATTTTATTGCTGTTGCTTAAAGAAGAAATCCCTACTTGTCAGCAGCCTATGAGATTGTTAAAATTAGTTTTTGTTTGTGTTTAGCACCACTGTGACTCTTGCACTGGGTTAGTTCTCTTTACCACAACAAGCATCATTTAACATTTCATTTTACTATCATTTACTGGCTAACACATTTAGCAACAAGAATTAAGTTAATTCAAAACATGCTTTCACAGAGCGATGAGGTTTGTGTCTGGACCCCAAGACGCAGAGGCGAAGAGGCAGGTGAGTTTTAACAGTCTTTAATAATAAAAAGGTTGCAACGAAAAGCGATGGTGAAAAACTGCACCAAGAATGAACACAAATAACCTGGCGGAGACAGGGAGCTGCTGGAGACGCTTGGAGAGGTTAGCAAGGGATACAGCTCAAGAGATGTAGACTCAGGGTTGTGCTTGAATAATCCGGCGTCTCCCAGCAGGCAGCACTCATCCTAAGTAGGGGGCTTGATTAGAGACAGGTGTGTCCAGCAGCTCCACCTCCAGCCGGCCGAGAAGGACCTAGAAAGGATCACACAAGGAGAAGGCAGAGAAACTAAAACAAAATAGGAGCGTGTACGTGACACATGCAAGTGAATGTTTGCAGCGTTTTATTACGGGAAACAATTGTAAAAATCAAACAACAGAGTAGGGTCTAAAATGAGTTCACGAGAGACCCAGGAACGGTCCTCCGGGCCGTACCCCTCCCAGTCCACCAGGTACTGAAAACCCCTGCCCCTTCTTCTCACGTCTAAAATAGCCTTGACCTAGAAAGCAGGGTGGCCATCGATCAACCTGGGAGGAGGAGGAGGTACCTCAGGAGGGCTTAGGTCGCTGGATGCGACGGGCTTGAGGAGAGAGACGTGGAACGCTGGGTGAATCTTGAGGGAATACGGAAGGCTTAGCATAGGATAAGGACCAATGTACCTGGGCTGAAGCTTCTTGGAGTCTGTGTGGAGAGAGAGGCAGGTCCCTGGACGACAGCCATACCATCTGTCCAGGCTTGTAATCCGGGGCTGTTGGCCAGGCGTTGGTTTCGCTCCGACGTGCGTGCCAAAGCCTCCCTGATGTTGCGCCAGGCCAAGCGGGCTCGGCGAAGATGGGCGGACACGGAAGGGACAGCAAACTCCGGCTTCAAAGAAGGGAAGGCCGGAGGCTGGAACCCGTAGGCCGCATGAAACGGGCAGGAGCCCGTGGCAGAGCTGACAAGAGAGCTGCGGGAATACTCAATCCACAGCAAGTTTAGAGCTCACGAGGCAGGTTGCTGGTGGCACACACAGCGGATGGCAGCCTCCAAGTCCTGGTTGGCCCGCTCAGTTTGGCCATTAGTCTGGGGATGGTACCCGGACGACAAGCTGGGCGACGCCCCCAACGCTTTGCAGAAAGCCTTCCACACGGCTGATGAAAACTGTGGACCACGGTCCGAGACCACGGGATGCCATGGAGCCTGACCAAGTGGCAAACTAAAAGATCTGCTGTCTCCAGGGCAGAGGGCAGCTTTGGGAGGGCGACAAAGTGGGCTAATTTGGAAAAACGGTCCACTGTAGGCCATAGAACATAGGCCGTATTCCGTGCCTCTATTGCTGAGGCAGCCAGTTGTAGTTGCGGCCGCAAAGTGGTCGGTGCCAGTCGTGGTGGAAAGCCCCAAACCCGATGGTGGACACCGGGGGTTAGGGCTGCTGTCAAGCTGAAAAAGAAGTCCTATCGAGCATGGATGGCTTGCGGGACTCCCGAAGCAGCTGACAGGTACCAGCAGGCCAAGCGGCACGCGGCTTCAGCGGTGGTCGAGGCAAAAACTCGAAGTTCGGTGAGGCTATGGAGCACGACTTTCGGTCGGCCTCGAAGAGGTTCTGGCAAACCGTCCAACACCTCAGAAAGGGGAAACAGCCCCCAGTTCACACTGTTTACAGTGCGGACGGGGGCTTGCTGACCACGACTGTGGATATAGTTGGTCGGTGGAAGGAATACTTCGAGGCCCTTCTTAATCCCACTGACATGCCATCCATAGAGGAAGCAGAGTCTGAGGATACGTACGTGGACAGTTCTATCACTGTGGCTGAGGTAATTGGGGTAGTTAAATCACTCCCCAGTGGCAAGGCTCCGGGGGTAGACGAGTTCCGCTCGGAATTTCTCAAGGCTCTGGATGTTGGAGGACTGTGTTGGTCGACACGCCTCTACAATATTGCATGGAAGTCAGGAACAGTACCTCTGGACTGGCAGACCGGGGTGGTGGTCCCCATTTTTAATCAGAATCAGAATCAGAAAAACTTTATTGCCATTGTAAGTGAACAATTCACAAACTAGGAACTTTCTTTGGCGACTCAGTGCAACGTAGAATTCTAAGTAAACATAGAAAATTAAATAAACATAGAACTAACTAAACATAGAACCTGAGTAAAAAGTTGAAATCACTGATAAGTAAACGCATGAGAGTGTATTTAGTGCAGGTAGTATGAGGTGCCAAAAATACTGGTTATAAAGTGAGCATAGTGCAAATGTTATAAAGTGTTCATGAGTTCAACAGCAGCAGGAAAGAAACTGTTCTTGTGGCGAGAGGTTCTGGTCCGAATGGACCGTAACCTTCTGCCAGAGGGGAGTGGCTCAAATAGTCCATGTCCAGGGTGGGAAGGGTC
>QODF01000038.1:2415855-2452897 GCA_024372805.1 Oostethus manadensis
TTCTCAATCCCACTGACATGCCTTCCATAGAGGAAGCAGAGTCTGAGGATACGTACGTGGACAGTTCTATCACCGTGGCTGAGGTAATTGGGGTAGTCAAATCACTCCCCAGTGGCAAGGCTCCGGGGGTAGACGAGTTCCGCTCAGAATTTCTCAAGGCTCTGGATGTTGGAGGACTGTGTTGGTTGACACGCCTCTACAACATTGCATGGAAGTCAGGAACAGTACCTCTGGACTGGCAGACCGGGGTGGTGGTCCCCATTTTTAAAAAGGGTGACCGGAGGGTGTGTTCCAACTATAGGGGGATCACACTCCTCAGCCTTCCTGGGAAAGTCTACTCCAGGGTGCTGGAGAGAAGGGTACGACCGTTAGTCGAACCTCGGTTAGAGGAGCTGCAATGTGGTTTTCGTCCCGGTCGCGGAACACTGGACCAGCTCTACACCCTTGCAAGGGTACTCGAGGGTATGTGGGAGTTTGCCCAACCAGTCTACATGTGCTTTGTGGACCTGGAAAAGGCATTCGACCGTGTCCCTCGTGGTGTCCTGTGGGGGGTGCTCCGGGAGTACGGGATTGATGGTCCGCTTCTACGTGCCATTCGGTCCTTGTACAATCGAAGCAGGAGCCTGGTTCGCATTGCCAGCAGTAAGTCGAGCTTGTTTCCGGTGAACGTTGGCCTCCGCCAAGGCTGCCCTTTGTCACCGATTCTGTTCATAATCTTCATGGACAGAATTTCTAGGCGCAGTCAAGGTGTTGAGGGAGTCCAGCTTGGTGACCTTAGGATCTCGTCTCTGCTATTTGCAGACGATGTGGTCCTTATGGCCTCATCAGGCTGTGACCTTCAGCGTTTACTGGAGCGGTTTGCAGCTGAGTGTGAAGCTTCTGGGATGAGACTCAGCACCTCCAAATCCGAGGCCATGGTTCTCAGTCGGAAACGGGTGGACTGTACCCTCCGGGTTGGGAGTGAGGTCTTGCCTCAGGTGGAGGAGTTCAAGTATCTCGGGTTCTTGTTCACGAGTGAGGGAAGGTTGGAGCGTGAGATCGACAGACGGATCGGTGCAGCATCTGCAGTAATGCGGTCGCTGTACCGGACCGTCGTGGTGAAGAGAGAGCTGAGCCGGAAGGCAAAGCTCTCTGTTTACCGATCGATCTACGTTCCCACCCTCACCTATGGTCATGAGTTATGGGTCATGACCGAAAGAATGAGATCGCGGATACAAGCGGCGGAAATGAGTTTCCTTCGTAGGGTGGCTGGACTCACCCTAAGAGATAGGGTGAGGAGCTCGGCCATCCGGGAGGAGCTCAGAGTAGAGCCGCTGCTCCTTCACATCGAGAGGAGCCAGTTGAGGTGGCTCGGGCATCTAGTCCGGATGCCTCCCGGGCGCCTCCCTGGTGAGGTGTTTCGGGCATGCCCAGTCGGGAGAAGGCCCCCGGGAAGACCTAGGACACGCTGGAGGGACTATGTCTCACAGCTGGCCTGGGAACGCCTTGGTGTCCTCCCGATGGAGCTGGAAGAGGTCGCTGGGGACCTACTGAAGCTGCTGCCCCCGCGACCTGGACCCGGATAAGCGGTTGAAAATGGATGGATGGATGGATGGATGGTCCACCATAGTCAGGATGACAGTGTTGCCGTTGGAAGGAGGAAGGCCCGTAACAAAGTCCAGAGCAACATGGGACAACGGACGGGAGGGGATGGGCAGTGGGCGTAGAAGTCCGGGTGGATCTGATGGGAGGGTTTATTCCGTGCACAGACTGAGCAGGCAGCCACAAAATCCTTAGCGTCCTTCCGAAGGGAAGGCCAACAAAAACGCTGTGCCAGGAGGAAGATGGTACGAGAGACTCCCATGTGACACGCCATCTTTGACCCGTGAGCCCAGGGGGCCACGAACAGGCGTCCGACTGGACAGCCCTCGGGAGGAGGACAGTCCCTGGAGGCTTCCACAACACGCCTCTCAACATCCCACTGTACCGCCCCAAGAATATGGGACGGGGGCACGATGGTCTCAATGCGGTCTGTTTCGGAAGGTTGGGGAATGCAGCCTGGAGAGGCCGTCTGCCTTACAATTCAAGGTGAAGTCAAGTCTGGTGAGGGAGAGCGTCCAGCGTGCCTGTCGGGGGTTAGGTCGTTGTGCCGCTCAAAGGTAAGCCAAATTCTTGTGGTCCGTATGTACGACAAAGGGGACCTCCGAGCACTCCAGCCAGTGCCTTCACTCCTGCAATGCTAAGACTAAGGCTAATAACTCTCTGTTGATGTTAATTTCGCTCTACAAGGGTCAGGCGACGTGAGAAGAAAGCGCTGGGGTGCAGCCTGTGGTCGGAGGTGGAGAGCTCGGAGAAGACGGCTCCTACACCGGAGTCTGATGCGTCAACCTCAACAAAGAATTGAGAGGAAGGGTCAGGGTGAATGAGTAAGGGTGGAGAAGTGAAGAGGGTTTTAAGTTTAATGAATGCCGACTGGGCGTCCGGGGTCCACTGAAAAGGTAACTTAGTGGATGTAAGCCTAGTTAAAGGTTCGGCGAGTCGACTGAAATTTCTAATGAATCGATGGTAAAAATTAGCAAAGCCGAGGAACCTTTGAAGGTGCTTCCTTGATAAAGGAGTGGGCAACTCGACCACAGCCTGGATATTGGCAGGGTCGGCTTGGAGTTGCCCTTTCTCCACCATGAACCCCAGAAAAGTAACAGAAGAGGAGTGAAAAATGCATTTTTCCGCCTTGACAAACAGCTTGTTATTGAGGAGCCTTTGAAGAACTAAACAAACCTGTTGGATATGCTCCTTCAGTGTAGAGGAAAAAATTTAAATATCATTTAAATAAACAAAAACGAATTGACCGAGCAAATGTCATAAACAAAACTTTGAAACACGGCTGAAGCATTACTGAGTCAGAACGGCATGACTAAGTATTCAAAATGACCCAGGGGGGTGTTGAACGCAGTCTTCCACTCGTCTTCCTCGCTGATCCTGACCAGGTGATACGCGTTGCACAGGTCGAGCTTAGTAAAAAATTCCGCAGAACGGAGAGAGTCAAAGGCGGAATCCAATAGAGGTAGTGGATATTTGTTCTTTACTGTAATATCATTAGGAGCACGGAAATCAATACATGGGTGAAGGGAGTGATATTTCTTCTCTACAAAAAAAACCAAGCCGCTAAAGGTTAAGTAGACAGTCGTATAAGACCCGACGCGTGGAAGGTGGAGATATACTCCTCGAGCGCCGCCCTCTCCGGCCGAGAAACATTATACAGGCGTGATGCAGGCAGAGCCGCCCAAGGCAGGAGGTTTATGGCGCAGTCATATGGGCGGTGAGGAGGGAGGGAACGAGCGCGATCTTTGCTGAAAACCTCCCGGAGGTCGTTGTAGACCGGAGGAACTACAGAGAGATCTATAGCTTTGGGCAGGGCTGAGTAAGTGGAGGCGGGGCTAGAGTGAGCTGCCTTAAGACAATGCGTGTGGCAAAATGCGCTCCAATTAATTGTGGCAGTTTTAGCCCAATCGATCTGTGGGTTATGTTTAAAAAGCCACGTAAGCCCCAACAAGATGGGGGCGGAATGAGAGGGAATAACAAAGAATCTCGTGAGTTCATGGTGATTACCCGACAGACAGAGAGAGAGGAAATCGGTTTGAAGGGTGACGTTGGCAAGGTTACGCCCGTCGAGGGAGCGAACAACTTTAGCAGCATGGAGTGGCGTAACCGGTATTGGGAAATGTTTAACAAACCCCTCATCTATAAAACAGTCATCCGCACCAGAGTCAATAAAAGAAACAATGTCAATGCCCTTATTTCCCCAGGAAAGCGTATCTGGGAGTTGTAAGCGGCCAACCCCCGGCTCCGGTGTAGCATGACGGGGCCCCTCCGCAGGGTGGCCATCACAAGTGGTGCCGGCTGTTGGGGAGCGAAGTCGGTCGGGGCGGATAGGGCAGCGAGCGATGAGGTGATCTGCTTCGCCGCAGTATAGGCAGAGGTTCAGCCGATGGCGCCGATTCCTTTCAGCCGGCGTGAGTCGGCTTCCTCCCAGTTGCATGGGTTCATCACCAAGCACGGCCGGGGCGTGGCTGTGTGGACACCGCTCGTCTGCCGTTGGGATGAGTGTCACCGTAGAAGATAGGAGCAAGGTCTGCGGGAATGCGTGCACGTCGTCGGCTCTTCTCCTCTTCCCTGGCGGCAAGACCCTGGTCGATGCAGATCGCGAGGGTAATGAGGTCTTCCAGGTTCTCGGGGGACTCCAGAGGAATCATTTGGTCCTTAATAGGGTCGGCCAGACCAGAAAAGAATGCATCTAGCAGCGCGGAGGGGATCCAGTCACTTTGTGCTGCCAGCGCCCGGAACTCGATGGCGTAGTCCATCACGCTGCTCACGCTGCGCCGCCTTTGGCGAAGTTTCCGATAGGTGGGAGGTGACGAAGGCGACTCGAGCGCGTTCTGAGTGGAAGGCCGCCGCTTGTAACTCAAAGTGCAGCTCACATTGAGTAAGGAATGAGCGCACGTCCCCGGTGTCGCCCGAGAAGCCTTCAGGCCTGGAGAGCAGAGGACAAACGGTTGGTGGCGGCGACTCGGTTGTAGTGGAAGGTACCGGTGTGGCTCCGGAAGTAGGGAGTGGTGTGGCGGCGGCGACAAGAGTGTGTTTATCTGAGCCTCAAGTGCTTCCATCCTGGTGTCCTGCCGCCCGACACACAGGCTCCCTGCGCCCCAACCTGCTCCTCCTGCTTGCCCAGACGCTGAGCTAGGTTGCGGAGAGTCAGTTTAAGAGGGTCCGCCTCCGCGGGCTCTATTGATGGCCGGATTATTCTGTCACGGAGCGATGAGATGTGTGTCTGGACCCCCAGACGCAGAGGCGAAGAGGCAGGTGAGTTTTAACAGTCTTTAATAGAAAAAGGTTGCAACGAAAAGCGATGGTGAAAAACTGCACCATGAACGAACACAAATAACCTGGCGGAGACAGGGAGCTGCTGGAGACGCTTGGAGAGGTTAGCAAGGGATACATCTTAAGAGACGTAGACTCAGGTATGTGGTTGAATAATCTGGCGTCTCTCAGCAGACAACACTCATCCTAAGTAGGGGGCTTGATTAGAGACAGGTGTGTTCAGCAGCTCCGCCTCCAGCCGGCCGAGAAGGACCTGGAAAAGATCACACAAGGAGAAGGCAGAGAAACTAAAACAAAATAGGAGCGTGTACGTGACACATGCAAGTGAATGTTTGCAGCGTTTTATTACAGTGTTTTACTTTTGGCATTACACTTTGAGAAAAGATAGTGATGTGCTTTTTTGTGAAATGTCCTGTGGCGTCAATACAATAAACGTGTTGGCGATGGGGAAGCATGCAGTTGATTACCGTGTGAGTTGAACCAAGATGACTCAACGAGTAACACCAAATCTCATGCCATCCCGTAGAAGTGGTTATTATTAAAGTAAGGTACCGAGACACGCAAGTGCATAGAAATGAACGAACAGCCACTGCGCACTGAACCTTCTTCCTCTTTACAGTAGTGCGTCCTCCACTGACCAAATGGATTGGTGTGATGCATACTTATTTTATTGCTTTATTGTTATTTTTACACATATAGCTCACACCATAGTTGTTGGGAGAAGAAACACAAGTAACGCAACGGTATAAATAATTACCAAGGGTCTTTTCCAAAAAAATCATAAACAGCACCATAGTTTAATAAGTCAGATGTGTTTGCTTATTTAGTGAGGCTCTGAACACCAATTAAAGTAGGACAATGTCACATCAATGCTCGTTGAATTATGTATAATGAGTAACCAAATAGTCCATTTACTTTCAGTCCACATAGAGAAATCCCCATAGATGAATAACTTCCAGTCACTCAGCAGTTTGTTTAACTTCTGTTCTGTTCTTTTAGAAGAAGTCTTTTCATGTCAGGAAGTTATGGTAAAATTAAGATGTGTTCAGGTCAATGGATGGTGGAGTGTGGAGGCACTAATTTTTTACAGTACTCAAGTATTGCAAGCATGCAGGTTTCTAGATAGACAAAGAGGTCCTTCCCACCTTCATGTGCTACATCATCCATCCACTGGCCTACCAAACTTGGTAGGTTCTTTTTAAATGGAATCCTTTATTCCTCCTGCATCCTCTTTCCGCTCACCAGCTGTCCTCTTCTTTTTTTGATCTCACAAGCTTGTCACCTTTTATCTCTTCCCCGCGCCCTGTTCTTGGTTTGTTGGACTTCCTGGGTCAAGTTCATCTGAAGCCCTTTTCTCTCCCTCTCTCTTTGTATATACGTGCACACAGTATATAGTATATAGTTTTAACCTTTCTGCTATACGGCCAATGTCAGCGTTACAGAGCAGCTGGTGAATATCACTCTTTGCAAAGTCAGGTGGGAACCCTAGCAGACAAATGCTGACATATAATATGATAGGAGGTCATACTTCATCATACTGACATCTCATAGGGACCCCTAAAGTAAAGCCTATTATATCAGTAATGTTACAGAAATGAGCTCTTATCTCTCACACATGCTGTACATATACAGTATGTGTATGTTTCCTTCTCACCCTAAAAAGATGACAGTAGATACATCTCAAGGGTTTAATATCACAAAGTGGCTACTAAAAGGACAGTAAAGTGTTTATGGTCAAAGGCAGCTTTTACAGTTTTGTTTCGTTGTTGATGCAAACAAGAATAAACCACAACTCCAGTTCTTACTTGACCCATCCACCTACATGGACCTTCTCAGTCTATGACATCTGAAGCTGAGTGAGTCTCATATAAATGCAAATGGGTTTATATTTGATTTACCTGGAACACAGACATGCCCTCTCCGGTGGACACACACCAGGGTGAGAGAAAATCTTTGATAGGTGATATTTAGCATTGAAGGATGAAAAGGAGAATGCATTTGTATTTACAGTTCGCGAAAGTGTTATTGTTTTTTGTGTGTTATCCTTTAAAGGCGGAGTGTCAAGTTCAACTGCACAAGGGGCCAAAACTCAAAGCTGACTTTAGGTCACTGACCGAACAAGACAACCACTCCTGATACATTTTTTTTTACATCAGTGTGAGGGAAATGTGCATTTACAAAAAAACAAGAGTTCGTGTTCGCTTATTTCTACTTTTCAATAGTCTCTGAGGGCGTAAATGTGTCCTGACTGCTAATTGGATGAGCCAGGAAAAGGGAGGGGGAGCCCCCACTGTGGATAGATCACTACTGTATGGTTGTTCATTAAACCCTTTTCACCAATCTCAAAATCTACAGTGTTTTTTCTCAACACAAAAATATCCCAGTCCGCGAGATTGCAGGTCAGTAACCTGGAAGAGTTTGCAGCTGTTGAATGGACGTTTCCTACCATGTAACTGTAATGTTAGCACCTTACGAGTTAGAGAGATAGCTAGACAGATAGATAGATACAGTGGATACTTCATTAATCACAGAATAACACAATTACAGCAAGCTGGGAAAGATAAGGAAAAAAGAAAATAGAGTAGAACAAGGGATAAATTAATAATACGTAATTGTACACTTTCAATTTGTAGTGCCATAATGATAAATAATATAAATAAATAAATAATAAATCATATATGTTGTTTTATGTGAATTATGACATCTATTACGATGGACAGTTGTACCTTGGTTAACGTCCGCCCCGGTTAGTGTGTTTTCCGGTTTACAACAAACATTTTCTATAAAATTTTGCCTTGGCTTGCGTTCGCACACTTGGCATCCAAAATATTATCCAGTTTATTTAAGCCACCATCTTGAAACACACACACAAAAATATTGCGATACTTCGCATGTGCCCTCTCTGTGTTTGTGCCTTTCTTATTTCACATCCGTGGCACTCATTTCTATTTTCCAACAACAAAACATAAGCATTCCAGTTTACTGTAGCATGTTTGCGGCGTCGGCCATTTGGGACACGCTCTAACAAACTGAGGATACGAACCAAGATTATTAACCCTAACCCATCATTTTTAAACCTAACCTACCCAAGTTGTTAAAGTTAGGTTTCAAAATGCTCTTTTCTTTATTTCTCTCAAGCGGCAGCGCATTCACTGCCATCCTCTCGGAATGCTGCTGATTTACATAATCCATTTGATCATCAAACTATTTTATTGTTCTTGTCAGCTGCACTTCAAAACACGTCAGTTTGATGTAATGCGGAATAACACTGAACTGAAATATTCAAGGGATTTGTCTGAAAACTCAGGCGAGACTGAGAGGAGAAAAAAGGAGTTTGACCTCTACTTTTAATCGCTTGTTGCAGTAAACAAACCCCAGACGCTAAAGCGTCTGCAGGAATGACATAACCCCTGTGACATCGTGCCAGCACTTTTCACTGACAACAATGCTCGTTTTCCAGCTCGAGAGGTGAAAAAGTTGACCTTTCCTTTTAAATGTTGTATTGCTTTCAAATCCGCTCATGGTTATTAAACAAGGAGACACCTCATGCATTATCCAATGTACTAATTTATTGGGCTTCATCACAGTACATTCCTTCCATGGCAATACATTCAAATACGACACCTTTGTGCCTGCTTGTCAACAACAAGTAGAGACAGTAAAGTTTAAAGCATCTGTCAAAAATAGAAACTGTCTACCATTTGTTTCTTGTGGTAGAAATATTTGGATGTGCCAACACACACTATAAAAATATAGATATACAGCAAATATCCTGAAAATGGAAGTCAGTTATTGTCTCTTGGCTCTCAGCATTGTTATTTATTTAGCTATTTATTGATTTAATGTACATGCTTGTTTTGTTTGAAGCATGTGGCAGAGAGAGCACGTATGAGACATACTGATGTCAAGAGTAGAATTTTTGCAGTCTGTGTGATTTTCTTAATTCACTGGCTCACAGTAAGAATCTAATTGTCACAACAGAGCAATGCAAAAGATTCACTGTTATGAAAACTTAAGATTAAAGAACAATCTGACCTAAAGCACACAGAGAGGGATTCTTCAGAAATCTTTGGGCCAAGTGTTGCACTGTCAAGTGCTTTTTGGGTTTTGGCATTGAATCCAGTGTTAAGAGAACATTATTCACAAGCAGACTGGTCACGTGTGTGCTGCACACCCGAGATAAATAAATGCTGTCAAGATAAATCACCGTCTCTCTTTGACTCAGTGTCATCATCGTCATTCCAAGGAACCGAGAACTTTATCATCAAAAGGAGAATTCCGGCTGCAAAGAGCAAGTTAAATAGCTTACAAAAAAAGAAAAAACACAGTATCAGGTAGTTATAGCCTGCATATTGCATGAATCCCTCTGATGAGGGGCTTTCTTTTTGAGAACTTCACCAAAAATGTTTTAAGACTAAAGGAGCAGCAGAAAATGTTTTCATCTTATTTCCTTTTCTTGTGTTGTACAAAATAAGCTCAACATACCAAAGCGTACTGAATTGTTTTCACTGCGCTCACAGCTTGCCATCGTAGCCTCTTCATGTTAAGGCGTGTGCACATGCCGACAGGTGCACTGAAGAGGACAAAAGGACAGTGCTATTATTTTTTTGTCCAACGCATGAATTGCAAGAAAGGAAGAAAAATAAAAAACGATCAAATACTATGACTACGGAGAAATCTTGCCAAGTGTGCCACAGAAAGTATCCCATATATCATCTTGGCATGTATTCATCTGGAACGCCAGACATGTTCCTTTTCTTCAAGACCGCGTCCACTGTTCTTATTAGTTCATTGATGTTTGCTCGCATTTCAGGAGTGTATGGGTCATATTCCAGTTTGCGAAGCCCCGACCTCTTGAAGTTGCCGTCCTTCTGGCCTTCCACGCAGAGCAGACGCTCCTCAGAAACTTTCAATCCCAAGACCTTGACCATGCACTTCAGCTGGTAGAACAAGTCTCTCTTCAGGACCTCAAAGTGGACCACGTGGACGTTCTTCCCATAATGGAGCCAATCCAGGGTGTGGGATGCCCACCACGGAGCATAGTTCTTCACAAACTCGGGCCACTCTGCAGGAAAAAGAAGCAGACAGTGATTGTATAAGAATATATAATCACACAGTGGTGTGAGCACGTGTTTGTCTCCTTCCTGATTTCCTATTTGTTTGTCAAACTTTCAGATCATAAAACAAATGTAAATATTAGTCAATGACAACACAACTGAACACAAAGTGCAGTTTTTAAATGAAACTTTGTATTATTAAGGGAGAAAAAAATCCAAACCTACATGGCCCTGTGTGAAAATTAACTAAAATATTGACAAATATGAATAAAAAGAAAAAATAAATCACATCGCTGTTTTTAGGACTAAGCCCAGTCAATAACGATGACCTCCAACAGTTTACCAGCCAACGGTAACTTTCAAGTGCCAAATGTTCAATTCTCCCAAAACCTTCATTGTTCATAATTCCTTCTTTTACATAAGAAATAATTAACATGGAAAGAAAGTATGCAGCTTGTACTTGAGGTACGTCAGGGAAATCACATTTCAGACTATGATTATGCATGCCGAGTGAATGCAAATAAAATGTAATGTATTCCTACTTAATTCTCTCATCAAGGGAAGGAAAAATAAAATGTTCTTTTGAAGTAAGGAAACGTGTTTCCAATGGTCCACTTTTAAGCCTCTTGTGTGATCTCTTTAAGTCAAGAAGCAGTCTAAATCAGCATTTGATTTCCCTTTTTTCTATTCTTGATGTGTATTGTCGAAGTGCATCAAGCCACTAAAAGCTGACGTTAAGTAGTAAAAATGTCATAAAGTGGAATTATCATCAATTACATCCCTTATTGTACATTTGATAGGCATGTTCACAAACTAAACTAAGACTTTGACAATAGGAAACAAATAAATTACCAATCAATAAACCATAAGTCATTCTTGAAAAAAAGTCTGGTCCCAAGAAGGAAAATATGACCAATTAAATATGATGTTGGTTCTTCCTTTGCAGCTTTAACAGCTAGGAAGACCTTGTTCGAGCAGTCGGTTTCTATCTGTGACATTTGAAGCCATTCATCCTGGAGAACATTTGTGATGTTGGACCTGAATGAGGGCCACTTGGCTCACCATCTCTATTCTAGTTCACTCCAAGGGTGAACGTTGAAGGTTAGATGGGGTCGAGTCACCCACACCAGATTCATCCAAGCATGCCTTTAGGGAGCTGGCTTGGTGCACCAAGACTTGTGGTGCACAAGCGGACCTCACCCAAAAGGAGACCTTCCCAGAGCGTGTCTAACCAAAGTTGAAGCATACAACTATCCAATGTGTTAAAATGACTCGCGCCCAAAGTCAGCTGGGATAGGCTCCAGCATACCACCGCAACCCTAATGAGGATAAGGGGCATAGAAAATAGATGGCTGGACGGATGGATGGATGAATGAACAAAGTGTCTAATCCAGCTCCTAAATGATCAATCATTTGATGGATTACACAGATTGTTACAATTCTTGGAGGTGCAATGTTAGAATAAAACTACAGTCATTATTCTATTTTAAATCATATACTGTACTCATTAATGCAAAGCACCATGAACGAGTAATATAAGAATAAAATAACACTAAGAATTAAACTGTACACTTAAAAGAATAAAATAAATGCATTACCCTCTTTTATTCCTACAGGAACCTCTGTCAGGTCTGGTTAGTGTATTTTTCGGTTTTCATCCAAATTGTTAACAAAAATGTTGCCTTGGTTCAAGTACGTTTCCCGGTTAGCATACAAAATGGCACATATCTTGTGTGATTAATACACTGTGTGACTCCATCTGTGTTATGTATGTAAATGTATTTTGGATTTTTATGTAGTTTTTGTGTTAACAAACACAGTTATGCCACAAGTCTCTGCTTTTCTTATTGATCATGGTGTTACGTTTCGCTCGCTGTCGCGGCACGATGAAACGACCCCGGGGGAGAAGCAAGCAGGACGTCAGGCAGGTAAGTGCGGAAAAATCTTTTAATAATAGAGAATGCTGCAAAGGAGCGAAAAAACACAATGAGGTACACACGAACGCAAAGCACATACGACAATGAGCCAACACGGACTGGCGCACACACGTGAACCTAAATAGCAAGACAAACAAACGAGGAACAGGTGGGTGTAATCAGACGAAAACTAAAGTACAAGGAAAACATGCGAAACCAGGAAAACAACAACAACAACACAGGAAAACCAACTCGAAACAAAACCAAAACTGTCACGAGAACCACCGGATCTTGACACATGGCTGCAAAATATTCAACAATGGAGCCATAGAAAGTCAAAGAAGAGAAGAAACACTATTGAATCCAAGAAATATCTAAAATAAAAAACACAAAAGTGGTGTCCGTGGGGCTCCCACTGCCTCATAGCCGTCTTTTTTCAAAATGCAGGTCTCCAATCAAGGTAAAGTTAAATAAGTGATGTTAAATATTCATTTATCCCAAGTGTATACAAAGTGAGGCCTGGGGGCCATTTGTGGCCCACAATTTGTTGTTTTTTTTGTCAAAATTAAATTAACCTCCGCAAAAAAGGCAGAATGTAAAGGGGAAAAAAGCTAAACTGTAAACATAATACTAATAAATAATAACTAATAACGTTTTTAGTCTTTTAACAAAATAAAAAAATAAATATATACAGTATATAAAAACATCAATGAGGCCCCCAGAATCCTTCAACTGTTCAGTATGTGGCCCTTGTTGGAAAAACCAGAATTCTTTATTGAGTCAGCTAAAAACCCAGACCCACTGACCAGCGTAGCACATACACACACACCACACCTGACTGTCATGCCCCCACTGAGGGATGGAAATGTTGTCAAATGTCAGATTTAAAATAGACTATTAAGAAACTGATGATATATATTTGTTTTTCTATACTGTACAGTCTGAACTCATCAAACCATCAAAATGCTACAAAATGGAAAGCACTGAGGCATACAACCATTTACAAGTAACAAATTGCATGCTGGGTGCGACAAATTCATACACGTTGGCAGGTCTGCACTGATCTTGCCTCGCCCGACTATTTGAGAAGCAGTGGTTCAGTGCGATATTAGACATACATTAACAGAGGATGGTGTTACATAATCTTTTTGTAAGGCACCAGCCTAACACCACCTATAGATAGTAGTCCTGTGGGAAAACCTGATAGAACATGATCCATTTGGAGTGTTTAACTATATTTATTAATTTACTACAGCTTACACTGTTCAGGGTCATGGGTGAGCTTTGTAAAAAAAAAAAAAAGCAGGCTTTCACTACACATGGTGCCCGCAGGTGAAATTTACTATCTCTCAGAGCCGTGCGTGTCTTTTGTGCATCTTAAATTTTCACCGAGGCTTTGGAAGCCTGTTGAGTCTGTGGTGACAGGCATCATTAATATCACAGAGGACCTTATCTTAGCATCTACTGTAGCCTATGAAAAGAAACACAGAGGAAGTGCATCTCTGTCACACAGTTTACAATTCTGCACAGCTTCAAAGAAAAACCTGGCAAGAGTAAGATAAGATAAAACCAAAAGAAATGCATTCTGCTCTGCTCAATTGTGAATGCATTTCAAGTCGGGGTCTGAAGTGCTTCTGTTATTGGTGGACTTTTGACCTCTAATGCATATAACTGTGCAAAGTATGAAAGTGTAAAACAATAGAGAGTGATTTATGAGGTGACAGTTCCTTTTAAAGAAATGACTCTTGACCCCAAAGTGACTTCAAGGGACCCCAGTAGAAGGCATCCGTGGCAGCAGCATTATCTGGAGAGGTGAGTGCATCAAATGATACATGCAGCTCCCCGTGCACGCTGTCATGCTAAGTCTCAAACTCGCAGCCTCTCCCCCTATCCAAAGTGGCAGCTGTCAAAAGGCCTTCCGCTTACTGATGTCATCGCATCATTTCCCCACCAACACAAGGGGGGGAATGTTCATCGGAAACGGCAGACTAAATGTGCTGATGTTTTCACAAAGAGATATAACTGCTGGGTCGGCAACTCACCAGCCCCTGGAAAATCGATTTTTCCAGAGAGAAGATTCGCGGACCAGACAAAACCAGTTGCCATAGTTACAAAGACATACCTAAATGGATGTACTGGGGGAAGGGGAATATGCATGAAATATATAAGGACGGTGAGGGGAATATCTGGCCTGATGGGGTTACTGAGTCCAAAAGTCTCTCTTCTTCTATCATGCAGAGAATCAAAGACTTCATACTGAAGCTACATGTAGTCATCAAGATAACACAACGCAAAAAAAGAGCCTTGATTCAATTAAAAGGTTGCACAATGTTGAATAAACTATTTAATGCAAAACAAAATATCCATTTTACACAAACACTCGGCTTACATCGAGAAATATATTCTAATGTAACAACAATTGAGGTGATAAGTCAAAATATCTGTATTGCTGATGAACTCATATGCAGAGTAAGTAATAACTTTGTGGTTTTATTGTAGTTTGAACTCTGGGCCTTGTCTTCACTAGAATTTCCTGTTTGGGTCTCTTATTTTGTAGTTTCATTTCTTGTTTTGCTCTGTATGTGTCACATTTACGTTCTGTTCAGAGCACTTTCAGCACACCTGAGTTTGTTGCCATAAGTATTGTATTTAGTTCAGCCGTGTCCTCCTGCTAGTTGCTGAATCATTGTCTTTTCACATTTTCACATTTACTGAACGTTTTATTGCTACTACTTGACTTTATTTTACATTGTTTGTATTCTGGTAAGCAACTTCCTTGACCGGCTAGCCTCCGTACTTTTTTGGTCTCAAACCAGGTTGGTTTTGGAAGTGACTCCTTTTTCCGTTAACAAAGGACTGCAGTTGTCCCTCGCTACATCACGGTTCCAAAGAAACATTAAGCCACCACATTATTGTGGATTTTCAAAATGAACGAATTAATAAAATGATCACTGTTTTGTGGTTGAATAATATCTATTATTAGTAAAATGACAAAATTAACTACCTAAATCAAGGGTCGGGGACCTTTTTGGCTAGATGGGCAATGAAGGGCACATATTTTCAAATGTCTTTTCGTGAGAGCCATATAATATTTTAACACTGAATACAACTCAATGAGTGCGTTTTTAAGCAAGATCAACAATTTTGGAATTTAACAAGTCTTTATTTATTATTTTAATAGCATTATTATACAGAAGCTAACTATAATATTACATTTATACATTAATATATACATTAATGCTATAATAATAATAAAAAATGATATAAGCGGCATAGAAAATCAATGGATACTTCTAACTATTAATGTGACCGGTGGTGCATGGTTTTGCACCGTAATCCTGATTGCTCTTTCACCATCTTATTCGGGTAGGCTACCACATCATCCAATAACTATCAAGTTTCGGTGTCATCCGGGCCAGGTAGAAAATCGAAGAAAATGGGTGGATGGATTAAAATGCATGATAATGTGTTATATTTTCAATTCTATTTTAAACACTGTGTTTTCTGTAATGTTTTGCTTTAAAATGTCAGCGGAAAATAAATAATTAAATACATTTTTATTGTCTTTATTGAATTATTTAGAGCCAGATGTGGCTCTTTTGATGACTGCATATCATGAGTCATAGGTACCCTACCCCTGAACTAAATGAATTAAAATATAAATACAAATATGAGGCAGATTGTATTGTATTGCAGACATGTGAACGTGAATGTACTACCGTCTACATTGGCCACTCGATGTCAATAGCAGTTTGGTGAGACTTTCACCAGACGTGATCGCCAGAACAGGCATTTATTGCAGGTTTAAATTCCCTCACAAAAGGTCCGATAATAATCAAATAATAGTCCTAATAATAACATGGGCTACTGTTGCCGCGACAAGCTGAAACTCAACTGTGAACCTCACTTCCTGTTGTCCCGGGTGGGTCGCTAGGGAACACATTTACTGTGACACACATGAGCAGGAGTTTTATTTACATCTTAAATTGCTTGTTTACTCTAGTTATGTCAACTACATTGGGTAATACGAGTGTAAAGCCATTTAAAGCTGTCATTACAATACAGTACATTGATGAGACAATAGCCACTGCCACAACAACGTGTGCGACTGTTTTCTTATAAAGTGTATATCTATATCATTTACACTCAATGTAACTCACTCTTGTTGCAAAACATAGTGATTAAACTCACTTATTGGTTTTTTAACACCTCCTTTGTTTGTGTCGGACAAACAGCAGATTTCGTGAGAGCCGCCGCTCACTGCCTTTGGACAAATGAGGATCCAGAACCTCATCTTTTTAGGCCTAATTACATGGAGAATGAGCTAGAGGTTTTAGAAGCTCAGCGGGCAAGAACAGAGTGAAGTGTCAGGGGTCGAGACAGTCAGGACAGGCATGACTTGGTGGTGTAAATAAGAGTGTTTCTGTTGCACTGAATGGCATACAATGTTACCATCGATGGAAAGGCTTCATGTATATGGGGAGGAGGCCATTGTTCCATTGTTCACAACAAAGGAATATTTGTTAGAGCTAACAAACCCTGCAGTGATACTAACTTTTTTTCCACCTCTCCAAAATCACTTGGAAAGGACTCCACAGGCCACCTGGACCATGCAGACAACTGTCCATTGAGTAAGTCACCATGATATTGAGTCTGATACATGGAACACTTAGTGCTTGATATCACAGCTACTGTACTTGCACAGTCCATCTAGCTGCGTACAAACAAAACATGTAATGTGGGACAATACTTACGTGGGATAATTTGGTTGTCTATTCGTAGTTGTTCATATTCTTGTTCTTGTTTCCCAGTCAAACCAGACTGATGTCCTGTTGCATTGTTTTGGAGTGGGCCGGTTATCTCTCGTTAGTCATAATGCCAGAAAAACAGTTGTTTTTGTTACCTGCCACAATAACAATGTTGCTGGGGCCTCAAGGGCTCGAAAGCGCACTTGATTATGCAATGCATTGTGGTCGCTATTTTTGAGAGCAAGAGCTTTTGAAAAACTGAAAAATTAAGTGAAGCTATAAGATAGCAACACTAGTTTCTTTATTAACTGTGGTATTATGAGCAATGAGGGGATGCATTCAAAGACACCACATAATTTAAGTTGAAGTCACACGTTTGGAGTGTGTTTTCTGAGATTTCTGGCCATACTCAAAAGCAGCAAAATTGTACTTCTGCATTAACAGTTACATACTGAGTAATAAGAATATGCACTTATTGTTTGTCTTTGTAAAATAATTTTGCTTATTTAGACCACACATACATACATAATAAAGATGTTGTGATGTTCGGTGGATGGATGTGAGATGTGTTTGTGAGTTGGAGACACGTACATGGTGTTGGAATTGCACTGCTGTTAAAGTGTCCAGGTCAGAATAAAGTTATAAAAGAGCGTCAGTTTCTGTGTGAGGGCGCTATTCCTTCTGTCTGTCATCATAACAGAGAGGTTTGGCTTGTGTTAATTACACAAAAATGTTCACGTAATTAAAATAAATTGAATTGAAATAAATTAGTTACTACAGTAAAAGCAAAAAATAAATCAAAACAGCTTGCAGCGGTTAACAAACACGTCTAATTATGATTGTGTGCACAAGTTTAGACTGATGCACAGGCTTTCTCTAATTGAGTTTGGCAGTAGCGCCCGAGGAAGGAGCTGGTTGTACTCGGTGACACGACTCGTCATGCCATCAAGCAGCGTGACGAAGGCCCTGTTTCATTTCCCATTTCTCAAAACAGATGGCGTCACTGCAGCCTGCCCCGCACCAATAATTTACCCTGATATTTAAAAACATTGCCACATTGAGTTAAAAAGGTCACAACCGCATCAATTCTCAGTTCATTGGTCATTTCCTTAATTTCCTCATTGTTGCACATCATGGTACAAACGCCTACACAAATGCAATATAATGGACTACCTCCCTGGGTCAAGAATACCTTGCTGAACTGTCAGGAGCAAGAGATTCTGTCTCTGTTTGTGGATGCATGACCACAATGTTAAAGTACACTGTGAGGGATGCACAAACCATTCTGGCTCACTTTATTTCAGCCAAATGCTCCTCTTCAATAATTTCAATTTGGCCTGCTTTATTGCTTGCAGCAACTAAAATATTTGCATGGGGGCCATGAAGTGCGCAGTACAAAGGCCAATCATAAACGCACATGGAAAATAGACAAAATAACCACAGCTGGAAAAGTATGACAAGGTACTTGATATTGATTCAGTTGATTGGATGAGCAATATTTTGTCAGTCAGATGGAACAGTAAATTAAATATTGATAGCTTGACAACAAAAATCTTATCTTGTTGTGTAAAGTGCGATGAGATAATTGCTTTCATAATTTGGCGCTACACAATTAGTGAATTGAAATGAATTGAAATGTAACCAACTAGGGAAAGAGTACATTTTCTTTAAGAAAATACCTTCAGTGCTAATAATGAAGAGTTTTTTTTCTTCTTTGTAATAGTGTTTACAATTTCTGGTATGATGAAAAACAACCGACAATGATGTCTTGCCATCTGCAAGGATGTTTTGATAAAATATAAGGCTGCAATCCACATAACGATGACATATTATACTGTAGTACATTTTAGGTTTATCCTGAAATTTCACACAAAAGCTGAATATCCATGAGTATCTTTTGAGAGTAGTCTATATTATACTCAACCGGATTCAGTATTTCTGTCACGTTTCGGTCGGCGCGGCATGGTGTAACGACCCCGAGGATGCAGAGAGCTGGACGTCAGGCAGGTAAGTTGGAGGAATCTTTAATAATAATGCTGCGAAGCAGCGGCAGGAACAAAGCAACGATATGGAAAGAGGGAAAAAGTAACAATGAACCGACAAAGGACTGGCGCACACACATGAACATAAATACCCTGGAACACAAACGAGAAACTGGATGTTGGAGGACTGTGTTGGTTGACACGCCTCTACAACATTGCATGGAAGTCAGGAACAGTACTTCTGGACTGGCAGACCGGGGTGGTGGTCCCCATTTTAAAAAAGGGTGACCGGAGGGTGTGTTCCAACTATAGGGGGATCACACTCCTCAGCCTCCCTGGGAAAGTCTACTCCAGGGTGCCGGAGAGAAGGGTACGACCGTTAGTCGAACCTCGGTTAGAGGAGCTGCAATGTGGTTTTCGTCCCGGTCGCGGAACACTGGACCAGCTCTACACCCTTGCAAGGGTACTCGAGGGTATGTGGGAGTTTGCCCAACCAGTCTACATGTGCTTTGTGGACCTGGAAAAGGCATTCGACCGTGTCCCTCGTGGTGTCCTGTGGGGGGTGCTCCGGGAGTACGGGATTGATGGTCCGCTTCTACGTGCCATTCGGTCCTTGTACAATCGAAGCAGGAGCCTGGTTCGCATTGCCAGCAGTAAGTCGAGCTTGTTTCCGGTGAACGTTGGCCTCCGCCAAGGCTGCCCTTTGTCACCGATTCTGTTCATAATCTTCATGGACAGAATTTCTAGGCGCAGTCAAGGTGTTGAGGGAGTCCAGCTTGGTGACCTTAGGATCTCGTCTCTGCTATTTGCAGACGATGTGGTCCTTATGGCCTCATCAGGCTGTGACCTTCAGCGTTTACTGGAGCGGTTTGCAGCTGAGTGTGAAGCTTCTGGGATGAGACTCAGCACCTCCAAATCCGAGGCCATGGTTCTCAGTCGGAAACGGGTGGACTGTACCCTCCGGGTTGGGAGTGAGGTCTTGCCTCAGGTGGAGGAGTTCAAGTATCTCGGGTTCTTGTTCACGAGTGAGGGAAGGTTGGAGCGTGAGATCGACAGACGGATCGGTGCAGCATCTGCAGTAATGCGGTCGCTGTACCGGACCGTCGTGGTGAAGAGAGAGCTGAGCCGGAAGGCAAAGCTCTCTGTTTACCGATCGATCTACGTTCCCACCCTCACCTATGGTCATGAGTTATGGGTCATGACCGAAAGAATGAGATCGCGGATACAAGCGGCGGAAATGAGTTTCCTTCGTAGGGTGGCTGGACTCACCCTAAGAGATAGGGTGAGGAGCTCGGCCATCCGGGAGGAGCTCAGAGTAGAGCCGCTGCTCCTTCACATCGAGAGGAGCCAGTTGAGGTGGCTCGGGCATCTAGTCCGGATGCCTCCCGGGCGCCTCCCTGGTGAGGTGTTTCGGGCATGCCCAGTCGGGAGAAGGCCCCCGGGAAGACCTAGGACACGCTGGAGGGACTATGTCTCACAGCTGGCCTGGGAACGCCTTGGTGTCCTCCCGATGGAGCTGGAAGAGGTCGCTGGGGACCGGGAAGTCTGGACTTCCCTACTGAAGCTGCTGCCCCCGCGACCCGGACCCGGATAAGCGGTGGAAAATGGATGGATGGATGGATGGACAAACGAGAAACAGGTGCGCGTAAATAACAAAGGAGAAAAAACTAGAAGGCAAGGAAAACATGTAAAGCTAGGAAAATAACACAGGAAAACCAACTAGAACGAAACCAAAACTGTCACGAAACAAACATACAGATCTTGACAGTACCCCCCCCTCAAGGACGGATCCCAGTCCAACCGTCACAAGAAGACGGGAAGGGTGGCGGGAGGTCAGGTGGTGGGTCGCCGGCAGAACCCCTCCGGGGGTCGCCCGGGACCACGACGCAGGTGAGGCCGGCGGGACCCCTCCGGGGGTCGGCCGGGACGTCGACGCAAGCGAGGCCGGCGAGACCCCTCCGGGGTCGGCCGGGACCACGACGCAAGCGAGGCCGGCGAGACCCCTCATGGGGTCGGCCGGAGCGGAGCCTAAGCAGGACTGGAACCTTGGGCGTTGCTGGAAGCGCTGGAGCGCGCTGCGCCGTGGGGGGCGCGACTGGAGCGCGCTGCGCCGTGGGAGGCGTGACTGAAACGCCCAGCGCCGTGGGAGGCGCAACTGAAACGCCCAGCGCCGTGGGAGGCGCGACGTAAACGCTCTGCCCCGTGGGAGGCGCGACGTAAACGCCCTGCGCCGTGGGAGGCGCCACAGGAGGCAATAGAGCCGACGCTCTGGGAGGCGCCACAGGAGGCACTGGAGCCGACGCCCTGGGAGGCGCCACAGGAGGCACTGGAGGCGACGCCCTGGGAGGCGCCACAGGAGGCACTGGGATCAGGTACATCAGGTACTTCAGCTTGTTTACGAGCTGGCCAACTCCTCCTCCATCTCCGTGAGTGTACGTGAGTTGCTCTCCGCGAGGTCGAATTCTGTTCGGTTCATTCTGTTACGTTTCGCTCGGCGCGGCATAGTGTAACGACCCCAAGGATGCAGAGAGCTGGACGTCAGGCAGGTAAGTTGGAGGAATCTTTAATAATAATGCTGCGAAGCAGCGGCAGGAACAAAGCAACGATACGGAAAGAGGGAAAAAGTAACAATGAACCGACAAAGGACTGGCGCACACGCCTGAACATAAATACCCTGGAACACAAACGAGAAACAGGTGCGCGTAATTAACAAAGGAGAAAAAACTTGAAGGCAAGGAAAACATGTGAAACTAGGAAAATAACAACACAGGAAAACCAACTAGAACAAAACCAAAACTGTCACGAAGAAAAACATACAGATCGTGACATTTTCATTTGTAATGATGACAGATGTCTCAACATCAAATTTCACAAGATGAAACATGAAGATAAAACATGACAAGATTTCTTGTTGAAAAAAAAAGTTGCGTGGGCACCAGGCCTGGGACAATAAAAAATGAATCGATCTTTTTGAACTTAAACTTCATAGTACAACAGACATGTCTGCATGGTGGAGTTGTGTTTTCTTCTTCATCTGGGTGGTGGGAGTCCAGTGGCAACCAGCTTTGAGGCGCATTACACATGAGCACTGAGTGGAGATGTGCTTTGTAAAGAAAGTCCAATTAAATGTTGGCTATCATGAAACACACAAGTAGCTCACCTCTCCTTTCTTTTTGTCAAAGTAGATTTAATAGTTTTGCAAGTTGGATACAACTGTGCCATAATAACCCAGGACAGATTTTTATAACAAATATATTTGTTTTGTTAATTGTGTTATTTTGAACTACACATACAATATAATGTTATTGAACAATTCATTCCAATGTACAGTGCAACCTCGACTTACGAAAACCTTAATACACGAAAAATTCATAATATGAATTGGACTTTGAAGAAATTTCCGTCCCGTTTATTCATTCATTCATTTTCTATGCCGCTTATCCTCATTAGGCTCACGGGTATGCTGGAGCCTATCCCAGCTGACTTTGAGAGGCGTGATACACCCTGGACTGGTCGCCAGTCAATCACAGCCACCCCATTTAGGAAAAAACTATTCAAAATACAAGAATGAAAATGGAAAGTGCCACCCAGAATATTGAATGCACAGTACCTCACCGCTATTCAAGCTGCCCTCCTCTGGGGTGGTAATGCACCAAAGTAATGGATTCCATCCGCCGTAAAACCCAAGAAGAAGAAGCTGCCCTCCCATTGGTTATTTCGGTTATCTCCCATCATACTCTTACTCACAGAATCCCCAATGATGCTACGTCACGACGTCCCTTTGCTCAGCGTACCAAAAAGCTCCCGTCCATTGTAAAAAAAGAAAAAAAAAGCGTCAACTTTAGTATGTAATGTACTGTATTCACTTAGAAATAAGTTACAGTACGTATGATTTCTGTCAAAACTGTTCGCCTCCGCCTCCTCCGTCATCAAGCTCACCTCGCTCGACCCGAAAGATGAAGTGTCATTATTCATAACAACATGAATAATATTATTGTTTTCCATTGATTTTATTATCCTGCGATTGACTGGCGACCAGTCCAGGGTGTTCCCCCCCTCTCGCCCAAAGCCAGCTGGGAAAGGCTCCAGCATACCCGCGACCCTAATGAGGATAAGCGGCATAGAAATGGATGGATGGATGATTTTGTTATTTTGTCTATAATTATGTTTTATGTTCATTAATGAATATGCTTCTTTTGGGTGGGTACAAAATTTACAAGTAACAAAAGGAGACTCAATATTTTAGACCCCCACTTCAAGCGCTCTCATCAACTTTGCCATTAAATTAAAACAGTTCTGCATTGTGCTCTATTCATGTTCTGCAGGTTGTTGGAAAACATGAAAAATTGCTTTGTCATTAAATATAAAATTCAAACGCAGCAGCGGTACAACACAGCGGCAGCAGTGCCATCCAGCCCACCACCACAGCTTCAAAAATCCTTGGGGAAATCTGTATTACAATATACAAATCTGGTTCCTTTCCATATAAGGCTTAAAATGGAAAAATCCCACATTTGCTATGTCTGTCAAATCTCATAGTGTCATTTGCTGTGCTTATGTATGATTTTGACAGCTCAAAGGATGCACACGTTTAATCAAAAGGAGATTTCCTTCTGGATCCGAGGGATCTGATGCTACAGTCGATGTTCATGTAATGAATAGTAATGGTAATTTTTTTTGACATTTTTCATGGAGGTGTAAGTAGTTCTATTTGAGGGGTCGTTTTCCTATCCCAGCCTCTGTACTTTGTGCCTTTCCACCTGAAAGTATTTCTCCTTTCTTGAATATTTCAACAACATGGCAGCTCTTAACATGTGAAATACATTAGCATCATCTTGTGTGACTCACCTTTTCCTTTCCAGTGGGCCTGGGAGGCAAATCCAATGTGTCCGCCATATTTTCGGTTAAATTCCGCCATAAGAGCCTTGTAGGGGTTTCGGATCATGAGGATGCTAGAGTCAAAGGTTTCGATCTCCTTCTTGCCGCTCTCATGCGTCTTTATGCAGATGGTTCTTCCGCTCCGCCAGTGGTCTCGCTCTCCTTTAAATCCTGGCAAAAGACGAGGGAACACAAGAAATGCATTTTTTTCCTCAGGGACACAGAGGCGAGTAAAAATGCGGTTTATATTGCCATATAAAGGCAACCTACCTTTATTGTAGAGTGAGCCATCAAAGTAATAGCTGCCGGTATAGAAGCCGGTGGCGAGCTCGATGAGGTGACGAGCCCAGGTGTTACCGGCTCCGGGGAAACTGGCAAGGGCTACCAGCTGACTGGCACGAGCGGGGAGGAAGTGTCTGTCCATGCAGCGGTTGTCTGAATGCAACAAGAAAAATAACATGTCATTATTTTTTATTATACAGCATTATTATACAGGCTGATTGTACATTTGCTATAAACTGTACAGTTTGTTATATCAGTGTTTATATCAGGGGCCCCAAACTTGCAGCCTTGTTTTGTGGCCCCCATCTGTATATGAAAATTTAATGTTAATGCTTCACGAAGAAGTGAAGAAAAGGTAAGTGTTTATTTATGAAGGAGTAAGATTAATGTTTTTGTGGAATCGCGGTATGCCAATACTCAACATGACCGTCTCACTGAGGGTGTCATAAACAGACATTTGTAAGACAGTCCCGCAAAGGACACTGGGAGGCAGGAAGTGCTCCCCGCAACGCTACAATATGAATGGCACAGTGTTGTGTGCGTGGCTTACGAACCTACCAATCTGGGTGGGGTATAACACTCTCAGGGGCGTGACATCGACTGGAGTTTAACAGAGAAAGATTTTTCAATGAGTAAAAGTTAACGCAGCGTTGCCATGGAGGTTTTTATTCTGTGCCTGGCTAGGTAAGCGTCCAAAAAAGACATTATACGACGTGTATAGGTTATGTCTCTCTCCAAATAAATCAAAGTGATGTGTACGCGGCGAGATAAAAGGAGCGCGGGGAATTCGTTGGTGTGGTTTGCGGTCTGAGCCCAGTTGGATCTGTGTACGAATGGCTTTCTGGGGTAGTCGCGCAGAGCGCGCCGCGCATCGGGGTCCCCATCCGCTCACATGTTAAATGGAAAAAAAAAGGCGCTTGGCATGACAGTAGATGGCCGTAGCCTACGACGGGGTGTGTGGGTGTGGAATTGATGTCAGGTCAACTTATAGGGCTGCACTGTTCTCCAAGCATCGGCTAAACATGACACACCAAGTGAATTAAAATACTGTATATTCCACACACCCAAACATGTCTTTTTCTAAACAAATGTGGCCCAGCTATGCGAGAGGAAGCGCTGCCAAGTCCATAGGATTAAAATGTCGGCAAGGGAAGCCATTTTCAGCAAAAACCCATTGACTGAGGTTAAAAAAGTGTAAAATGTAACTGAAAACTAAAATGTATTACTGATTTAAATAGTTATTAGTTATTAATTTGTTTATGTATTTGTTGATTGAGTGTTTCATTTGTAGTTTTGTACAGAAAACAATAATACAGTTAACAGTACAGTATGCTCAATACAAACTGACTACCAAAGAATAGATAAGTTAGTTATAAACGTAAAGTTATAAACTTGTTTACAACAGTGTCCTTGTCTTATTTGTGTTAAAAACGAACATTTTAGAAGATTGGATATAAAAAAAAATTAAATTGTGCGTGAGTGCATGTGTGCCAAGGCTGTGGCCAAACCTCAGCCAGACTCCGCCTCAGCGGTCCCAAGCTAAATTGAGTTTGATACCCCTGCTTTATATGTTCATTGCACTGGTGGCTGCTGGTCATTCAAGGAAGGGGAGCTCTTCAGTAGATGTCAGTAGAAGCTCAGGGTCCGAATATGTAACAAAAAAAATACTTTTTAGACATTTTAGGAGAAGCTGAGCTTCCCTCGCAGTCTTAGAGCAATCGCCACTGGTTCATTAGCGTATTGTAGTGTATTGTAGAAATATTAGAATCTCCTCTCAGTATGATGTAGTACATACAGTTCAACACCACCATAAACTCCAATCACTATAATAATAATATTTTCCAATGAATATCTGTCAATAAAACTGAGCATTATTATCTTTGTAAAAGCAAATGCATGTCTTGTAAGGGATGCTGTGGCGATTTAGTATGTCTCACAAAAACACAGTAGATACAGCATGGTTATTTTTCACTCCTCTCATTGGAAGAAAAAGGAGAAATGGCAAAATGTTGGAATGTTGTGGCATAGAAATAATTACAGAAAGAGGAAGGGGAAAGGTCACAACACGTTTTGTATTGTTGTGGCAGGCGACTTGGCAGCTTCTCCTTTTTTTTAAGCCAGTGGAAAATTCTGACACGCAAATACACAATAGGTACTCGAGTAAACAAAACGTTCTGTGAAACTGAATATGAAGTTCTCCACACAGTGCAGCTTAATTGTAGTGTGTGTGCCTGTGTGTTTGTGTTTTTTTCCAGGCCGTTTATTTTTGCTGAGCCAAGCCACTGCTGGCTTTTGCCCTGAGGAAACATCGCCCACAACGGCGAATACAGGCTGACACTTGAGGCCAACTGCTGTGTGGGAATAACACGAAAAGAATCTCCTTCACATTTAGATATAAAAACCTCACAAATGAGGCACTCAGAGTGGAGTACTGACATTACAAATTTGGATCGGCGCCAAATTGTACATCCACCTCCTACATTTGCCTGAACTTTGCCATTAAGAGTCATGCATTTTTCACTTTGAAATTAAGGGTCCCTGACCCCCCCCCAATATTGTGTGCAACCCTGCTTACCTGCAAACAAATAAACAACAAAAAACAACAATTGCTTTTAAGCCTTTTTCGTTTATAAAAATGGTAGTACGACAACAGACTCTTGTTTAAAGCATCAGGCAGCTTCTAGTACATGAAGACGCATGCATTAAGTAGAATGGTGCACTCAGCAGTTTGACTTGTTCCCCCTTTTTGCACCGCTGCTCACTTGCATGTCTGGTAATTAGTGAGAACACAGGAAGTGGCTGTCTGACTTTATACCTTAGAGAACAAAATTTACCTTGAACCTGGGTTTGGTACACCACAAAGTAATCGTCATTGCCGCAGCTTTCAAACTCTTCACCGAGGCAGCGGTGAAGACACATGCCCTCGTCCTCCGGCTCATGAAGAGAGAAGTAGGGGGTCGGGAAGCCGCAGTGGCATCGATCTCGAGCCAGGACGGCCAGTGATTTCTCCTGAAATACGGCTGCCATTAAACATTGAAGGCGAGCTGTCATGCACAACCGAACAAATCCACTTCACCTTCTCCGTGCATATGTCCACACATTTGTCAACAGACATGTTTTGGATGGTGACGCTAAAAGGGAGAGCCAGAGTGACATTGTCTGGTCTGTGGAAACACCCTTTGAAAATGGCGCTGCCATCTGAAAAAGACAGAAAAGACAGAATGGTGTTCACCAATAGAACGAAAACAATATATCCTTCAGTTTGACGCTTCCCGAGCGCAGTCTCCAATGGTGACCTCAATCCACTGACCCCTGATGAACAGAGCCCACAGGGATGCCGCCAGCAGTCTATTGAGGCCCTGACCCGTTTCTCTCCATTACTACTCCCATTCCCATAGTGTGTTGATAACCCTTAACCCCACAACATCATTCTGTTCTGATAGTTAGTCTTGAAATCAACAACAATAGAGCCAAGCTGCTTCTCTTTTTCCGCTGGAAATGTAATCTCATTAGCCTGATATTGCTACTTCACTTACTTTCAGCTACTGTGGACATGTCCTGTAGTGCCACTTTAGTGTAAAAAAAAATAAAACGGAAAAAGAATAGAATGATCCAAAGTTGAAGGTCCAAAGTTGAAGGCTGAGCACATTTGCTGACAAGCAGGCTGCCATTGAAACGGACTTTCTAACATTAATATTCAAGTTAGAAGAGCGAATAATTGTACGCTTTGACAGTGATGTGCAGACACTTTCTGCACCACAGCAGTGGTATACTAAAGACATTGTCTTCAGTCATGAGTCCTATAAGGATTTAAATTCATATTTTTGAGCTCCAGTCGTGTGACTCCATCTAATGTTTTATTTATCGTTAACCTTTTTATTTCCAAAGCTACATTTTTAATGCCATGTCCATGTTTCTGCCTTTTACCCCAATAGTATATCTCTTTTCTGTCACCCACCACTGTCCTTGTACGATTTTGAAATCCTACAAAAATGGATTTTCCGTGCACTGTTGATTTGCGCAATGTGCATATGTCCTCCTTGCAAAGATGTCTCATAAACATGGTCTTAAGGGATGAATAATAGAGCAATAATGCAAATATGTGGATGACAAATTGTCACAGCACTGCCTTGTGAACAGATGGTCTGAACAAAAAAAAAAAAAGTCTAAAAAAATATATGCGGCATGCGCTCTCGGGAAAGAGCACAATTTATCAACTTTTACTGTGGAAATACAAAAATCATGTGAGTGTAATGGTTTGCTAAGCAGCCACAATTTATTATTTCCTCTTGATTTTTTTTCTTTTGTGGCCCACATGACCAATACGGATCAGAGGTGTCAACATGTAGCTGACAAAGCAGCAGGAAAAAGCAGAATTGAAAATGTAAACACACAGCCTTATATGTGTGAGGAAGATAGTACACAAAAGTATAACACAAAATGAAACTGAATTGGCATCTTAAGCAGTAATGTGCGATGACATTCCTGGCTGGTGAGGTACTGACTCCATTGGAGGTTTTTATGTTAATACAGGTTGCTCATTAAGAGGATAACAAGAAAAAGAAAATAATAATTAACTTTTCATTATTTAAATAATATTAATTTTGACTTGCTGCTCTCCAGCTGGTGCTGCTGTCAAAAACCCCACTGGCTTCTCCTCACTATGGAAGGACCATCCACAGCAGTAACAAGGACCTTCCAGGTGGCGTGAGCCTCCACCCTTCGGGATAAAGTGGAGTACTGCAGTGCCTCCGTGTATGATATTTCTATTTATTTTATTCTTGGATTGGTAAGAATAATGATGTCATTTACATTAAAGACATTAGATTGTAAAAAATTATGATGTGTAATACATTTTTCTGCAAACACTAAGAACTGTTTGAAAATTGATAATACGGTGGAATGGACAAATATTAATACTTGTTTTGGTATCATAATTCATTTATACATTTTTCATCAGGCTCTGCCTCGCCTGCTTGCCTTGACCGCACGTCACTGATTTTAAGAGTACTGTGACCTCCTCTTGCAGCTGTAGCTATGTGAAATCTCCCCCATTTCCGAATCCAACAATAAAACTACAGTTTTAAAGGATTTAAAAACCAACCACATCCAGACTGATCCCACACTTAAAAACAAGATGCAAAATTCTATTCCCATTTCCGATAATCAGCCTTTCCTGCCGTCCCCTCGGTTGTAAAACAGCAGGCAGAGAGTGTTTAGGATGCAGACCACGGTGTGCTGGGGGAGACAGGTTGCACATATTTCCCAGAGAAGGAGTAAACACGACGGGGCAACCAGCTCCCCAATGTGGCATTAGATTCCAATAAAACTAATATTTCTACTTAAAACAGGCAAACCTCTTCCATGTCATGGGCTAAATTTCATCTTGGTGTTTACTCCAAATTACTGTTAGGTTTTTCCTGGAGCGTGGGTAATTTTGTTTCATTTATTTAGGTTACAATTGTGAAAAAATCTTCTTTTTTTACATTTTAAATTTGATCTAGGTGGAGTTGGTGAGGCAGATGCAAGGTGCCTAGATAATAATGACAAAAGTGTTCAAAATACTCATTCTCATCTCAGAAATGCCCTTCCTCTCTTGATAGTTTGTATAGCCCTAGGAGCATGTGGTTCCAATGAAGAAAAGGGGATTTTCTCACAGCGCCGTGCCGACTCCTGGCTCAGCTCCAGCCTATAGATGGATAGCCGGTTGGCTCCCCCGCACATGTTGCTCTTCTCTCCTTTACACTCCATGTTGCAGTCACTCTCTGAAGTATTGTCCGCCTGAATTTTGTGACCGCAGTAGCATTCGGCTCCAAACTCCAAACCTGCGTACATGTAACCTCTGCACGAAGAGAGGGAAGAAGGGTTAACACCATTAGAAAAGTCAAAGAGATGAGAGTTAATGACCTGAACATTCATTATGTCCTAATCCTTCCCAGGCTAATGTAGACTCATATTGAGAGCAATTGTAGTCAATAAAAACAAACAAATGATGCACACAGGGTGTTGAAGTACACATAAGAACTCATCCAGACATTAGTTTGGAACCACATCACTCTCTCATCACAAAGATGAAAGACGTTATACATGCTAAGAGGTTTTGGGACACAGCCAATTATAAATGATTGCAGTAGTCTTTAAAAAGCTTTCCTCCTGTGGACCTCCCTCTGTTGCCTTATGAAGGACTTGACTCCCAGGAGACCTTTCGGATGCAATTAGAAACCCCTCACACAGGACAAACCCACCCCTCTCGTCCCCCTAGGGCTGCCAATCAAACCCAAACCTCTGTACGCTGCTATATGCCACTGCCTCTCATTTGTTTGTCTTCTCTTATTAAGCCACGGCTCTGGAAATAGCAGGTGGGCCAGCCGGCTGCAGAAAGCGAGCGTGAGGAGAAAGGAGCTGAAAACAAGCGGCGCTCTGCACCTATTCTCCACTCGGCGAATCAGTGATGGGTGTAATTCAGTGCATTCGATAGAGCCGTACCTGCTATTCCTCCGGGAGGAAAAGGCGCGAGAGAAAGACGGTGGCGGAGAAAAGAAGACGGGAAGTGAGGGGAGGAATAGAGGAGAGGGGCAGAGCTCAAAGGGAAACAATGAGCACTGATTAAACTGATTGGAACGACTGGAGGGAAAAGGCAGGCTCCTCTAATAGTGGACGTTTATGCAGATTATGCAAGTGAATCACAACATCTACTGCAATATGACAGACAATTCATGACTTGGCTGTGAAGTGTAACACAAATAGAGTATACCAAGATAAATACGGCTCATCGATCAACATTTAATAGTCTCTGCTCTTCTACAATGGCTTTCCGCACCTTTATGAAACCTGGCCGCAGGTATTTTTCCAGTCCAGAGAGATGTGTTGAGTTCTGGCCCACAGTCGGCCAACTAAATCATCACAAAGGTGATGGAGGGCGAGGTTCAGGCTCGACTAGTCAATTTCATCTACACCAAAAGTCAGAAAACCATTTCTTCATGGAGCTTTGTGCACATTCGCTCCCGGACCTCTCATAAACAAAAATCTACTGCAGCACAAGAAAGAAAGAGAAGGTTTGAAAGGAAGTGCTTAAACACTTACGGTCCACTTTATTGGATTCAACTGCAACTGTCTTCCTGCTGCGGGTTGTGTACAAATGAACTGCTTTAAATTGAGTTTTTGCCCCTCTTATATAGCTACATAAAGTAATCATTTTACCTTAAATTACAAATTATTAAACAAACTGATCACAGTGCCAATTAAAACTGACCATTACAGTCGCCCCTTGTCACTAAGTTCACTAGTTTTCACTAAGTTCACTACAGTTTTTCTAAAATATATTAATTAGTATATTATGCTCTTAGGGAAAAATATGGATATTGAAGAAAATTGTAGGTATTTTCTGCCTAAATTAATCATTTTCAAGCACAAAACTAAAACTAAACAATAGAACTAATAACTATAAGACATTCAGAAGAGGCATTCAAAGACGCTATGTGAATGATATGTATTCTTAACTGGTCCCTAGGTGTCAGTAATGTTACTGCAATGTCCGATGAGACACAGCAGACTTGATCATCAGAATAACAGGTTTTTATTGCAGTCTTGAATAATCTCACATACAGGTGACCTAATCCCTGGGAAAAATCCCTAATAATCTCTACTGTTACGGTCATAACTCACACCAAAAAGAAAAAGTCCCCGACGTAATTTCCGCTCCGCCTGCCACTCAGCTCCCCTAGTTAACACATTTATGGCAGGACACACGAGCATGAGTCTTATTTATGTCTGTTATATAAATGGCTTACTTACTCTTATTATGTCTGCAGGTGTGTTAGTTCATGTCTAGAAGGCTCTGATGATGTTATAATCCGTAATTAGAAGGTCGTAAACAGGTTTTCTATGCTCCAACTCCCACTTTGTGGAAATTGACTTATTATGGTCTAGCGTGAAACGAATTAATCATGATAAACGAGGTATTGTGTTTATTTATTGATTTACTGTATGTACGTATTTTTTTACTTGTCCAGCATCATAGCAGCAGAATGGAAGGCAAACGACCTTTAAGTTCTCAGCAAAATCGCTTTGTCAAGGGAATCTTCATAATCTACAGTATATGAGGCTCCCTTGATATTCTATTGTGTTTCTTATGAATTTTGTTTAACCACATTTCGATGCCAGACCTGACATGAAAGAATGGTGTGAATGGGTGTTGGGATGGGAGGGGTCGGGGGTTAGGGACAGAGGACAAATGAAAAGGTGCAGAAGAAGCTCACAAAAATATTTCAACAGTATTATAAACAACAACCATGGTGATAACCACAATATCAACAACAACCACAAAGACGACAGAGCAAAATGGGCAAAAAGAGGGGAAAAGAGAAAAAAATACTACTAACTGTAACTAACGAACTGTATTGTGTTTATAAAGGCAAATGATTTCATACAGCTTGCGTGCTGGCTCCAATAAGAATTACAGGTGTAGCTAGAATGAGAAATGTAAATGTATTAATTCATTCATTTTCTACAGCTTATCCTGTTGAGGCTTACAGATGAGTGGAAGTCTATCCCAGCTGGGTATACCATAGACCATCGCCAAGCCTTGGAAGTTGGAAAAAACCCACACAACCACATAAATATGCAAACGTTCCACTCAGAGGCTCGAACCAACGACTTCCGGGCTGTGAGGCAGACATGCTATCCACACTCCCAACCATGTTGTCTATTTATTTTAATACAATCTGTGCCATTTTAGCTTTATGGAACAATAAACTGTCCACTTGCTCCATGAGCTTTAGCAGTTCGAAGAAGCAAAAGGGCATGAGGCAAAAGTACATCAATGTCCATTTGCTTTTTCAATACGAGGTGTTCCGTATCCAACACCTTAACTAATGAGGGTGAACCCTTTTAATCTGCCTTTTTGAATTTGCATCAGCTCCTTTGGATAATCAATTTTAATTTATACCTTAGCCTGACATGAGGGCCAGGAATAGACGAGTGTTTGGTTGTTTCTCCTACCTCTCTGCACAATTGTCTTGGCAACGAAATACAGTCATTTTTTTGTAGTCCAAAAACGAAACTCCTTTTAGGGCCCTCTTGTGTGTGTCATCAACGTAGCAGCCGATATATTTTGCTGTCAAACATGAAAAAGAAATGAGAATAAGTTAGTTAAATGTGCAGTAAGGACCCAAGCAGTATATGCATTCTTTACACATTTTATTTTTGGAATTATGCTTTATTACAGTTAAACAAACAGTTGCTTTTGTCCGACTTCATGCGTTGTAAGGGAGCACATGAGGAGTTCAAACTGGGTCGGGAACTTTATTTATTTATGAAGACGCATATCCCCTTCTAGTGGCCAGCAACTGTACTGGCCTTCATCTTTGAATGTTTGTGTATGTGGAAGTGGGGGCATGCAGGGCTTCAGTGAACTGATAGCTGCCTCTTTAATGACACACAGTTGGTCTGAGCAACAGAGCTCAGCTGAACCTTTACCAAACAATCCTAATGCCATCTGTGCTGTGTCATTACCCCTCAGAGCCTGTGCTAATAGCTAAATGGGGCGGCCATCGTCTTTGTCCCTGCATTACTCTAATTGTTGTGGTTTAAAGGTCCATATTTGAACAAGCCGTAATCTTCCCAGTAACTACTGTTCAGACAGGGAAAAAACAAGTAAATGTAGATTAAACAATGGGAAAAAACTAATGTTCTAGGTTCAGTGTGTTGCGTTATTACAGTTTTAATATAAAGTCCTCCATAATGACGTGACACTAGCAGATTCATTCTGCAAATGTCAATGTGATCAGCTATATTCGTTCTTCCTCCTCTCACTGTGTCATCCTACCGTTTCCGCACTACATCCTGTGCGATTGCACCGTGCAGTGCAAATGTGTTCATGTGTGCTGCGGCGACAAGAAGAGCTGCAATATTCGCTCCAAATGAGATTCTGAGCCAGTGAGAAAGAGTGCAGTCAGAGTAAGAGGAGGCCAAAAGTCTCTTAACTCCTGCATAACCGGATTCTGAAGATGGTTACGGAGTAATGAGACGGTTTGGATGTAAAACGATGAGAACAAGCCAACGCATTTAAGTTACTAAGTAGTTAATCATTGCATTCTGCTGAACTCCTACGATGTTTGAAATTTGGGGACGGGGAGGCGGATCGAAAAGACCTTGATGGGATCAGATAACCCGAAGCTTGAATGTATCATGTTATCATGCTGGTTTCCAAGGCCTTCCTGGGGAGAAAAACACCTTCCTTGCTGACATATTAAATAATGATATATAGTCCAAGTGGTTGCTTACAAAAATGAACACAGCTTTTGTAGTGGAATAACATTTTTATGTCCTCCAGCATACCGATCCTTCACCAGCCGCACAAAAGGTCTCATGCAAGTCTCACCTCAGCAAAGCAGCCCCCACATTTAGAACACAATCATATATCTATTTGAATCCTGCCATGTTATTCAAACATAATAATGTTCTTTCTGCCAGCACTGTTAATGGGTGCAAACCTGAAACCCACACAGTCACAATGGAGCAGGGGGGGAAATACTGTACATGCTTTTTGAGATCTATTTTAGGATGCCATGAATGAATAAATGGAAACACACAAAGAGTGTGCGTGAAGTGCGTGTTATCGTCCTCTCAGTGGAAGTTAAGGGGAGCCTGGAGTGACTTTAAGTGATAAAATGAGCGTGCACATTAGACAATACAAAATACAGCCATTTTCTCATTGTCCTACAGAAAATGACTTTCAGCTAGAAAGGTTAGTCACATTGCTGAATGCTAATGGTGTCACCACAGTGCTTTGGTGCATCTCCACTCTTTGACAGCAGTGATGGAAGGGAATTGAGATGCTTTATTAAAAATGTTGTCACCTCTCATGTCAATTTTAGTACATTTGCACAGTAACAAAACAAAATAAATGAGCTTAGATTGCTCCTCTTGTGCAGCATTTTGGCATGCAAATAATCCATATTTGTCATCAAACAGAGTCTGCTTTGATGCTACTTTGTGTCAACACACTGCATCTCAGGAAGAAATGTTAAATTTTGGTCCATTGTACAGTAATCCCTCGTTTATTGCGGTTAATTGGTTCCTAACCCGTATGGAAAATAAGTGAA
Source organism: Oostethus manadensis (assembly GCA_024372805.1). NCBI lineage: Eukaryota > Metazoa > Chordata > Actinopteri > Syngnathiformes > Syngnathidae > Oostethus > Oostethus manadensis. Next base: position 2,450,681 of record QODF01000038.1, read on the forward strand.
TTTTCCTTAAGCCTCATAGTTAGCAGGGTTGGAACATAGTAAACCTGTTTAAGACCTTGTAAAAAAGTTTTTAACATTATTATAGCCCTGTAGATATGAAATAACACCCCTACAGTCACCTTTACATTCGTAGTTGCCCATTATCGTAGACACATGAACACAAGACATATTAGACATTAACAAGACATACTGTAACATAGACTCACACATTAGCATTGGGAGAGTTCCTTGTTGTTTTTTCAGTGTACTTCCTAGGGTGGCCATTGTGTTGTCAGTGAAACATTATTGACACCTACTGACCAGTGTAGAAAATTATATACAGTGGTGTGAAAAACTATTTGCCCCCTACCTGACTTTTTATTCTTTTGCATGTTCGTCACACAAAATGTTTCTGATCATCCAAAACATTTTAATATTAGTCAAAGATAACACAAGTAAACACAAAATGCAGTTTTTAAATGAATGGTTTTATTATTTAGGGAGAAAAAAATCCAAACCCACATAGCCCAGTGTGAAAAAGTAATTGCCCCTGCAACTAATAACTAGTTGGACCACCCTTAGCAGCAATAACTGCAATCAAACTTTTGCGATAACTTGCAACAAGTCTTTTACAGCGCTATGGAGGAATTTTGGCCCACTCATCTTTGCAGAATTGTTATAATTCAGCTTTATTTGAGGGTTTTCTAGCATGAACCGTCTTCTTAAGGTCATGCCACAGCATCTCAATGGGATTCAGGTCAGGACTTTGACTAGGCCACTCCAAAGTCTTCATTTTGTTTTTCTTCAGCCATTCAGAGGTGGATTTGCTGGTGTGTTTTGGGTCATTGTCCTGCTGCAGCACCCAAGATGGCTTTAGCTTGAGTTGACGAACAGATGGCCGGACATTCTCCCTCAGGATTTTTTGGTAGACAGTAGAATTCATGCTTCCATCTATCACAGCAAGCCTTCGAGGTCCTGAAGCAGCAAAACAACCCCAGACCATCACACTACCACCACAATATTTTACTGTTGGTATGATGTTCTTTTTATGAAATGCTGTTACTTTTATGCCAGATGTAATGGGACACGCACCCTCCAAAAAGTTCAACTTTTGTCTCGTCAGTCCACAACATATTTTCCCAAAAGTCTTGGCAGTCATCATTTTGTGTTAAATTATGTTGTTTTGGACACTCGGGTGAGGAGAGGGGCGGAGCTGTCAACTGATCACCACCTGGTGGTGAGTTGGTTCCGATGGTGGGGGAGGATGCCGGTCAGACCTGGCAGACCCAAACGCATTGTGAGGGTATGCTAGGAACGCCTGGCAGAGTCCCCTGTCAGAAGGAGTTTCAACTCCCACCTGCGGGAGAGCTTTGACCATGTTCCGAGGAAGGCAGCGGACACTGAGTATGAGTGGGCAATGTTTCGTGCCTCCATTGTCAATGCGGCTGATCGGAGCTGTCGCCGTAAGGTGGTCAGTGCCTGTCGTGGCAGTAATCCCAGAACCCGTTGGTGGACACTAGTGGTGAGGGATGCCGTCAAGCTGAAGAAAGAGTCCTATCAGGCCGTCTTGGCCCATGGGATTCTGGAGGCAGCTGACAGGTAATGGAAGGCCAAGCGGTCTGCAGCTCTAGCGGTCGCTGAGGCAAAAACCCGGACATGGAAGGAGTTTGGAGAGGCCATGGAAAACGACTTCCGGATGGTATCAAAGAGATTCTGGACCACCATCCGCCGTCTCCGGCAGGGGATGCAGCGCACAGTCAACACCGTGTATGGTGGGGACGGTGTGCTGTTGAATTCGACTCGAGATGTTGTGGACCGGTGGAGGGAATACTTTGAAGACCTCCTCAATCCCACCGACACGCCTTCCAACATAAAAGCAGTGCCTGGGGACTCTGAGTCGGGTTTGCCTATCTCTGGGACTGAGGTCACCGAGGTGGTCAAAAAGCTCCTTGGTGGCAAGGCCACGGCGATGGATGAGATCCGCCCGGAGTTCATTAAGGCCCTGGATGCTGTGGGCGTGTCTTGGTTGACACAACTCTTCAGCATTGCGTGGACGTCGGGGTCGGTGCCCCTGGACTGGAAGACCGGGGTGGGGATCCCGCTTTTAAAGAAGGGGGACCGGAGGGTGTGTTCTAACTATCGTGGGATCACACTCCTCAGCCTTCCCGGTAAGGTCTATTCAGGGGTTCTGGAGAGGAGGATCCGCCGGAGAGTCGAATCTCGGATTCAGGAGGAGCA
>QODF01000038.1:2455589-2469029 GCA_024372805.1 Oostethus manadensis
TTTCATTCATTAGCATTTTATGCTTGAAAATTCCATTCCATTCCATTTTCTTCCGCTTATCCGGGTCCGGGTCGCGGGGGCAGCAGTTTCAGTAGGGAAGTCCAGACTTCCCGGGTCTCCGGCGACCTCTTCCAGCTCCACCAGGAGGACACCAAGGCGTTCCCTGTGAGACATAGTCCCTCCAGCGTGTCCTAGGTCTTCCCCGGGGCCTTCACCCGCCTGGGCATGCCCAAAAGACCTCACCAGGGAGGCGCCCGGGAGGCATCCGGACTAGATGCCCGACCCACCTCAACTGGCTCCTCTCGATGTGAAGGAGCAGCGGCTCTACTCTGAGCTCCTCCGGGATGGCCGAGCTTCTCACCCTATCTCTTAGGGTGAGTCCAGCCACCCCACGAAGGAAACTCATTTCCGCCGCTTGTATCCCCGATCTTGTTCTTTTGGTCATGACCCAAGCCAAAACTATGTATGTTTTAATAGAACGTTTAAACGCATATTTTTTTTACTAATAATATATTGTGAAACTATAGATAGAGAGAAGCCAATAAATTTGGACGGCAAAATGGCGAGGGACAACTGCATTCCTCTTAAACCTATCATTATTTAATGGAAAATACCCTCTTCCTATGTGGATAAATAATACAACCAATTATGTATAATTATGTATTATTGTTATTTTTATCAGACCAGAGTGCAGTTAGTAGGTATTGGTTGTTTTATTATAAAGCAATTTTTGATCATATTTTGATAAAATTAATTATTTGTATTTCTATCAATTTTTTTAATATCGCTTATTTTACTAAATTTCTTACAATGACATCACATACGAGACAGAAAAAGACAAGTGTCAGAACACAGTTAGCTAATTAATGTGTTAAATCATTATTTTCTCCACCTTATCCTGTTTCCAGTCAATTTCAGGACACATACAGACAAATAACCGTGCAAATTGAAAATGAGCCAAGATTCGAACCCAGACTGTGTGGCAGACTTTCTAACCACACGCTCCACCGTGCTGCCCTAGCTAATTTACACTATCATTAATTTAAATTACACACTAACAGATTTTGGCAGTATATTGACGTTACTAAACAGGAGCTATTGACCCTGGACAGACACTTGCTGTCCTAATATAAGCCTTTAAAAGGCTGTGAATGCTGAATGATAATGCAGGTGTTTAATGCACAATGTAAATGCCTTCAACAATTGTGAGTGAAATTAGTCATTACTGAGTTCATGAAGAGGCAGTGAATCTTGCTATTAAGTTATTTAGATGTTGTGATTCTTCAGCTTTCAGTGTGGCAACGTGCAGCACATCTGAAGCATGGCAGAGCAGAACTCTCAAGAGGTTTTTTCTCAGACAAGGACTTAATCATCATGACGCTCACTGACTTCCGACATCTCTACAAATTGTCAATCATTTTCATTTAGCAAGACGTAACTAGAGATGACTTTGATCAATATCATATTACTGAGTCTTGTGAAGTGTCAATGCTTCCAATGTGTTTGCAACTGGAATTATTTCATGAATGAGGAAAAAAAAATCCATAAAACCATCACTATTGCAGAATATTATATATGATGTAGACCATGGGGTAAATGTAATAATTACAATAATTACAAAATCCTCAATAACCTAGCACCAACTCCTCTCAAAATCTTTGTAAAAAGAACCTCTAAAACAAGGGTATACAAAGTGCGGCTTGTTTTCGTAAAAATGGGGGAAATCTGGGGGAGGTTGTTTTTAATTGTAACATCAACCTGCCTGGGGACTGAAGATGTAAATTAGCGATTGGCTACAATCTCACGTTAACATGTCAAATGTTAAATAATATGTATTGAAGCTTTGTATAAATCAAAATCTAAAACCTAAAAAATGCAGAATCCTTACTTGAGAATTGTAATTAATGACCTCATAAAACCAACATTGGATTATTAGTGAAATTATGCTATTATTACAACAATTTCCATGTAATAATTAGCACTTTGAGATGATTACCTGAATTAAAAGTCGGCTAGTGAGCGTGCAAATGTGATTTATGCCCTCTGTTGTGAAATGCGCTGTTTGTGTGATTTCTTCTAATGAATTTTGCTGGCAAGAGGATCCAAGTAGGAGTGTGAGATCTGAAAAACCGCCAAAGTGAAAACTCAAGTGTACGACTACATTACAGTATGCATATGTATAGCCCACCTCTTCCGTCGTCCATGTCCTTAGCATTGCGTGCTTTCAGTGCACGGTTCCAGTTGTTGGAGTAGTCTCCATCTTTGCCCTCTGTGGACATACTGGTCTTTTTTTTCCAAAGGGGGGCGTAGCCTCGTCCAGACCTTTGAGCCTCCTTAAATACACGCATGATGCCAAGGCCTCGACTGTCTGACGATGCGGTCTGGCTGCCCATCTCTGAGGCCACCACAGTGTCACGCCCTCCTCGCCCTCCGGGGCCGCTGTCTCCGACAAAGCCAGAGTGCAAGAAGACGAGGCTTCCGGCAGTCAGGTAGAGAAGGATGAGGGTAAAGAAGCGGACAGGTTTCCTGCGGAAATAACGCTGTATCTTCAGCAGAGGTTTAGCCATGCTGGCTCACTGGAGCATAGGGGCCCAGCGATAAACACTCATAAAGAAGACAAAACAGCAGCAGCTCTTCCTCCTTCCCACTGACAAAAAGCTCTAATTAAAATGAAGACGGTCTTGATGTGTTAACCAGGTATGAAGGTCATCCAGACAACTGCAAGACTTCTACTGTGTGTCTCCTGAGGAAGAAGCCTAACATGCACCTGTGAGAGTCCATGTTAGTGTCTGTTCCTTTCCTGTTGACAGCACAAGCCAAGCGTGCTTACTTTGTGCATCCAGTATGAAAGGAGTGAAGGATGATCACTCGAAACGGCTTTAACGCTGGTTATCAGCCTACAAAGATGCCATACCAGCTCCGTCGTAGCACTTTCTCCCACGCTGTGCAGCAGGAAGAGGGTTTTATTTAATGGCCAAATCCTTTCACCTTTTGAGTGGTCAGCTCTTCACGGGGATCCAAGAAAGTTATTGCATGACTAACCATCTGCAGAAAGAACACAAAAATGGAGAAATAAGTGGACTAGATAGGGTTTTTTACCAACTCCAAATGACATCTGTCAAGTTGTAAACAATTTTATATAATACAATAAAAGTATGAATAAAGACAATTAAAGGCTGTGAGAGCTGTGTTATTTTCCGAAAAGGCGGAAAGCTTCACTTCAAGGAGCTCAAGTTGTACAAGTTACTTTGTCTTTAATAAACTGGGTTAAGCCGGAAGGGAAAAAACAAAAACAAAACTCTACCCTTTGGCACTTTCACTAATGTCTTTTGGGAGGGGAAATGCACAGAAATTACAAACATTCTCAGTCAAGATGATGAGGCGATGATAATATTCAGAGGCTGAAAAGTATTCAGAACAACAAAACATCTACAGCAAAGTAAAAACACTGCTTTACAAGTGAATCCTTCAAAGGAAAAAAAAAAAAAAAAAAAAAAAAAAAAAAAAAAAAAAAAAAAAATTAAATAAAAAAAAAAAAAAAAAAATTAAAATAAAAAAACACAAGTGATGTCTGAACACAAATGTTGCTGTGCACAGGCTAAGGAAGATACATACATACATAAACAACTAATTTGTGAACAGGAAAGAGAAAACGGAGTGTGTGGGATGATTAAGGGGAGAAAAGAAATGAACACACAATCTGAGATACTGGGGAAAATCATCAGTTGGGGGACTGATGGCTGCATGGCCCAGGATGCAGTCCCTATGTAGCAGGGTTGGACAAACCTTTTGACTTTTGGCTTAAAAATCTTGGTCGAGGGGCCATCTATATATTGGTGGTCATCGAATGACATTCTTACTCACTGTGCAACTAGATAACACAACACATCCACAGCAAGGTATTACATCACATAAATCAACTACTGTAACTACGTGGTAATAAACAACAACTAAGTGCTCCACATAACTTGAAAGTGTCCACAGAGCATGCTGGGCAGTCCTGTGGCAAATGATGAAACATTGGATCTCAGGAGTAAGTGAACGACTCTCCTGGCAACGTTCACTCCTCCTGAGTAAGTGAATAGGACAACCTCCTCCACATGTTTTGAAATCAGGCAAAAATGCGACAAACATGGGGAAATGTTGGGAAAGAGAGTACCTCGAGCTACCCAGCATGCTCTGCAACAGGTGTAATATGGGTTTAATTTTGGCATGGGTGTTGTGCTTAGATCAGGGGTGTCAAACTCGTGCCATGGAGTTTTCTTTCCAGCCGGTCACTACAGCAGATGAGTTTAATGATCAACACCTCCTTCAATTTCAGGGACGGAGCTCATCAATTAAATCATCTGCTTTAGTGACCGGCTGGAAAGAAAACCTGCAGGGTCTCGGCCCTCCATGGCACAAGTTTGACACTCCTGGCTTAGATGTTTACACATGGTGTGTGGCCTGACTTTTTGCATGCTGCAGGATGTGTGTTACGCAGAATTGTTGCTGAGGTCGAGTGGACTGTAAGCCTGCATGCACCAGGGTAAAAGAACTAAAGAAATGGCAGGACACCAGAAAAAGGGCAAAATACAGGAATTTCCTCGAAAAAAACGGGAGGGTTGACAGGTCTGGTCTTTCATGTCGGAGCAGAATCTATCAAGCGCTGTGCTCTCTGAGCTGTCAATGTGGCTGTTCATGGGATGAGATGTTTAAGCGCACTGCGCAGATTTAGGCAAATAGTATTTCAGACACGTTCTGTGTTTTTTTTTACTACTAATACTTCAGTACACGTAAACAAAGTTTTATGAGCAGACTGTCCTTGACCGTGTTTTGTCGGATAACACAAGGGCCAGCACTTTTATAAACAAGGTAAGAAAATTCAAGAAAGTCGTAGCAAAGTACTGCAGTAGCATCCCTGTGGCTCTCCCTTGCCCTCCTCCCTCGCCGCTCATCAGTCTTTGCCAACTAGTGTCTTCGGTAAAAGTAAAAGTGATGTTAAATGTTCACTTATCCCTTTCATTCAACATTTATATGTGTGTTCACATTTTTCTGTATGTAAAACTACACTTGTTTTATATTGAGTGATTTGAGTTAACATTTTTGGATGTCTGGAACGGAGCAGTTGGATTTACATTGAGGCCTACTGAAAGGTGTTTTTCAGTTTTTTGATGCCTCCTACAAAGAAACCTTTTTTTGGGGGGAAAATCTTTTTGGCATTAACTGGTAGGTGTAACAACACGCCCCCCTGACAACTAATCAAAGAAACGTTTGACTCTTGTCTGCCACCAGGACAAAACTGCAGAATACCTGAGACCTTGTCGGAACTGGACCACCACCCCCCACATACAGCTACTTTACCCTCCACAGTCTGATACACTCAATATGAAACAATCACATTCTGCACAAAGACACCCCTCACCCTGTTGAACTCCTAAACGATGACAAAACTTTACTTGTGTGTCCTTAAGAATGACTTTGACACACCTAAAAGGGATTTCATTACTCATGTCTGCATGTTAATTGGGCTCACTTTAACCAAATCTTCTTAACTAGGTCGAATTCATTTCCAAAATGCCAAGCAGTAAATGTTGAACTTAAAAAATGATGTGGGTCATTGCATCTCTAAATCACCTTAGTGAGGACAGGGCAGCAAGATATAAAATGTCCATTACAGTCTCATTTGTTCTCACGAAACAAATGAAACAGCAAAAAATGTACTGTCAGTGCCTGATGAGAGTCTGTGTGAGTGAGGCTGTTACATACCTCAGGACACATACAGAATATACTATTACTTTCTATGGTTTTGATGACGAATTAGCCCCTAACCCTTATTTGAACAAGCTCAGAATGTACCTAATACCATTACATTGTCATACAAACTACAGTATCAAGAGTAAGTACAAAACTCACATTTCCACCAACATTTTATTTTATTTTGCAACGGACAATACTATACTTGGATACTAAACTTGGACAAGAGTAGTCAGTGTACAGCTTGGCAAGCAGTACAGATATGCTGTCCTCTGATAATAATGCAACACACACACTTAAATAGTGGTCAACACCTCACAGTGAACATACCCAAATTCTGTCCAATATGCCAATATTAAGAATTGATCTTTTCAGTCTTTCAGCGGAGCAGGACAGTGATAGTAATCTGCCACTGAAACTGCTCTTCTGGGAGACGATGCTGTGCATTGGATGATGCTGGTTCTCCATGATGGAAAGGAGTCTCCTCAGTGTCCTTTGCTCTGCCACAGATGTTGGGCTGTCCAGCTCAGTGCCAATGACAAAGCCTGCCTTCCTCACTAGTTTGTCCAGGAGTGTGGCATCCTTCTTCTTCAGCCTGCCCCCGCCCCCAAGTTGGACATGTACAGGGTAAACAGACATGACGACATCACAGAGCAGGTGGATGTTACCACCTTGTGCTCCTCCACATTCCTTCAGCTCGAGGATGCCAGTGCTTAATTAGGTTCAGGTCTGGAGACACACTCGGTCACAACATCAGCTCCACCTTCAGCTTCCTCAGCAAGGCACTGAATTTTTCAAAAATATATAATTAATTAAATAAATGTGTCATATTATTATTAGCAAAAATGGCAAAATGAACTAAAATACAAACATAAGGCATTCAAATCATGCATTCAAAGATGCTGATATGTAGTATTCAACGCTGGTCACTATATGTCAGTCTTGTTACGGATGATATGGATTAGGTCAGAATTGATCATAACCATTACCTGAGTGTGTAAATATACCCTAATCATCACTGGACTAGAACACAACACATATACCCTAACCCTTACCCTGGGCTTGAAAGAAGACTAACCTATTTGACACAAAAAATATGGATTGGCTTGCCTACTGCAGCACTGGATAAAGTGGGATGCAAGAAAATTTCCAGGAAATATCTACATTTTTACAAACTACTATATTTATGAAATAGCCAACCGTATTTTTAGAACAGAAGAATAAATGTGACATATTTTTTCTTTCATATAACTAGTTTCAGCCAGTTTCTAGCCAGCGTAGCCTAACACAAAGACTGAAAGCATGGTGAGCGCTGTCCTCCACCTCTCATTATTCATTCTGCTGTATTGTTTAATTGGAAAGAAAAGACATTATAGTGCTCTAAACTGTTCCTTGCAGCTGGCTTGAAATATGGTATATTCAGCAGGCATGCAGAGTATTGATCTTATCTTGCACTGTGCCATTAAATGAATAACTACAGTACACAGTAAGTGTAGCCACCTTTGATTATTTTTGTCTGAAATGTTTATGAATCTTTTCCCAGCTTTGGAGGCAGTGATTCCACCCAAAATGAAGAAACAATGATGAGATGAATTCAGATATTGTACACAGCTGTAAAAACAGCTTGCAAGCTATACTCCTACACACATTTTGTAACCAAGGCAGTTTTTCAGCCTGCTGACATTACTTTGCCCACTGAGTGCATGTGATTCATATTTCAAGATGAATCATTTTACAAGACCAACTAGCGCAACAGTGAGCCATTGTTTAAAACAGAATCACTGAAAAAAATGTAATCATAGCCAGTTGTGGTACTCCTTCCACCTACCCTAGTGAGTAAGAATAAATGCTAACACAAGTATTTGTCCGCATTCCTTGATGTGTTAAGTAATTTAAATTACATTAAATTCAATCATTTAAATATTATTGGTAAAAAATGAGATATCGGTTTATATCTGTATTATTTTTTAATGATAACAACGCACAAGTGATAATGTCGTACTCAACACACAACAACAGTATGGACGTCTGTGGTTTGGAATTGTAAAAATTCAAGTTGCATTAGTAAGAAAAATTTCTCATTTTAATACTTCTATTAAGGGATGTCGGACCGATGTTCTCGGGCAGATATTGGCATAATAATGCAATCAATATCTGTATCGTTCTTTATCCCAATAATAAAAACCTCTGCAGCATTGCGTGGACGTCGGGGTCGGTGCCCCTGGACTGGCAGACTGGAGTGGTGGTCCCGCTTTTCAGGGAGACCGTAGGGTGTGTTCTAGCTATCGTGGGATCACACTCCTCAGCCTCCCCGGTATGATCTATTCAGGGGTTCTGGAGAGGAGGATCCGCCGGAGAGTCGAATCTCGGATTCAGGAGGAGCAGTGTGGTTTTCGCCCTGGTCGTGGAACTGTGGACCAACTCTATACTCTCGGCAGGGTCCTTGAGGGTGCATGGGAGTTTGCACAAACAGTCTACATGTGTTTTGTGGACTTGGAGAAGGCATTCAACCGTGCTCCTCGGGGAATACTGTGGGGAGTGCTCCGGGAATATGGGGTATCGAACCACCTAATCCAAGCGGTTCATTCCCTGTATGACCGGTGTCAGAGTTTGGTTCGCATTGCCGGCAATAAGTCGGACCTGTTTCCAGTGAGGGTTGGACTCCGCCAGGGCTGCCCTTTGTCACCAATTCTGTTCATTACTTTCATGGACAGAATTTCTAGGCGCAGCCAGGGCGTTGAGGGGTTTCAGTTTGGTGGCCGCAGGATTCGATCTCTGCTTTTTGCAGATGATGTAGTCCTGTTGGCTTCATCGAGCAGTGACCTTCAACTCTCACTGGATCGGTTCCCAGCTGAGTGTGAAGCGGCTGGAAAGAATCACCTGTGAGAATCAGCACCTCTAAGTCCGAGTCCATGGTTCTCGCCCGGGAAAGGATAGAGTGCCATCTCCGGGTCTGGGATGAATCCTGCCTCAAGTAGAGGAGTTTAAGTACCTCGGGGTCTTGTTCACGAGTGATGGAAGGATGGACTGCGAGATGGACAGACGGATTTGCGGAGCGTCTGCAGTGATGCGGACTCTGCACCGATCTGTCGTGGTGAAAAGAGAGCTGAGCCAAAAGGCAAAGCTCTTGATTTACCGGTCGATCTACGTTCCTACCCTCACTTATGGTCATGAGCTTTGGGTAGTGACCGAAAGGACAAGATCGCGCGAACAAGCGGCTGAAATGAGTTTTCTCCGCAGGGTGGCTGGGCTCTCCCTTAGAGATAGGGTGAGAAGCACTGTCATCCGGGAGAGACTCGGAGTAGAACCGCTGCTTCTCTGCATTGAGAGGAGCCAGATGAGGTGGCTCGTGCATCTGGTTAGGATGCCTCCCGAACGCCTTCCTGGGGAGGTGTTCAGGGCACATCCAAACAATAGGAGGCCTCGAGGAAGACCCAGGACACATTGGAGAGACTATGTCTCTCAGCTTGCCTGGGAACGCCTCTGCATCCGCTGGGAAGAGTTGGAAGAAGTGGCCAGGGAAAGGGACCTCTGGGCTTCCCTGCTTAGGTTGCTGCCCCCGCGACCCGACCTCGGATAAGCGGAAGAAAATGGATGGATGGGATGGATTTTTGTGAAAACTCAAGAGCTCAGCAAAGATAGATGCATACAGACTTTATTAATCACTAAGAAAAATTCACATTTCCAGCAGCTATGCAAAATGTCATAATAAACTTGTATTCACAAAATAAAGCAAAAAATAAGTAAAACAACTTAAAACAACCAAGGCAAGACAGGAGAAATAACAAAAATAAGAAAATATAATAAGAATAAATATATACTGAAAATAACACAGAATTTTTGTGAATGTATATAAGACTAACCTGTCTTTGTTGTTGACAGGCGTTATAGAAAAATGTATTTTTGTTATTTTAGTTGACTATTGGTCATGATCATTTGCAATGACTATTTTGTTGAACATAATCTTTAAAACATGTTTTGCTATATTGCATATTGCAGTAGTTGCCCTATTTTGCTCAAACAATGGTTTTTTGTGAAATACATCCAGCGGCATCACGGTAAGATGAATAATGTACTGGACAATATCGGTGTAATAGATATCCACAAAAAGCCAATATCTAGAATGTCTAATATTAACACTTTGTTCAAGAAGATACATGCGATACTGTACAAAATCTTACCCCACCATTAGACATGTTTCTTTTAGCAGTACTTTGATGTGCACATTTGACGCCATAGTGAGTTAAACTTTTGTACTACCTATTAGTTCCTGAATTCAGATCCTCACTAAAATACAGCATATTCTGTTTGGTCCATGTAATGTTCCTCTATGTTTTTTTTTTAATTAGTAGTGGATGTTGACAAATACCTGTGATGTGTTTATGTTGTGTACTATATGTGTAGGTGGCATGTTAGCCCAGGTCAAGAAAAGACAGCTGTATGGTGTTGTAACGCAATTACTAATACCTTGGTATGATTTCCTAATTAGAGACTACTGTAAGATCTAATAGTCATGTGAGATCTTAATTGCAATGGTTAAATCTAAACTGCTGCTGGGGCTCCTCAAAAGAGGACGATATCCTCCAGGAATACTATGACACACTTTGACGTATCCTAATAGTTTCTAGACTTTGTCAATGATGCCGAAAGTGGTGGACCGTCAAGGACATGATCAATCATGGAATTAGCTGCTTGTGCACGTGCAGCTCTATTTTTAACAGTTGCACAAGTGTACTGTATATGCTATTATATATATGGGCATGTCACACATTCATACAGAGTCTAGAAAAATAGCAAATAAAAATGAGACAGGGCTTTTGACAACAACTCTCAGAGAGAAGAAATTTAAACAGACAAGGAGTTCCACAGAGGTCTATTTTCCAAATCCAATTTCCAAATTGCTGCAGCAGTGCAGACATGAACCCACGGACTGACTGACCATTTAGTCACATTCATATTAAAAGAGCCAGCAAATATTTAATCAGAAAGGATTTAGGGGAGATAACATCAAAGTTCTTCCATGGTGAGCGGGATAACTGCTAGCTTGGCGTGTTCTGCAGGCAAAATGCTCCACAAGTCAGCCCATAAATATTATTCCTATCCGTCTTGGGACTCATTGACCAGGAATAGAGTTGAGCAAGACAGATCTGTAGATCAACACCTCCTCGGGTGTTCACAGGAACACAATATCACTTATGTGACTGAGAGCATCTCAAAGAAAAAGTGATAGGAATGTAAGATTTTGACTCCTGAGGATTTAACAGAGCGTCACAAAGTAATGACGAAAATAAATAAATACGCAGGGAAAGGGCTTTGCAGAATAGTCCCTGAGAAACTTTTTCATTTGCCTCTTGACCACAGCTTTGATGGAAAAGTGAAATATTTATCATTTGCATATATTGCCTTATTTCAACCATAGGATCATCTATCTACAGCAGGGGTGCACAACCTTTTTTCATCTGAGAGCCACTTTTACCTAAGTCACGGTTTGAAATTCAGAGCTGCCATTATTTATAATTGTTTAATTGTCAGTATGGCTCTTTTTTGGCAGAAGCCAATCACAAGCCATTAGTGCAATTGCAAAAAGTTCATTATATATACAGTACACCAGTATAACATCATAACTATAGAATCACAAGAGTGCCAAAATTCAAAGAAAAGCACATGTGAAAATATCAAGAGAATCAACATAAAAAAATACAAATGTGTCATATTCTTCTTCTATGTCGCAACTGCTTTTTCTGTATTGTCTTTATTTTTTCCATTTTTTCGTTTCTTTTTCTATGTCGTCTTTGTCTTTTCTATTTGTTCCATACAAGCTGGTGACTAAAAGCAAAGGCAAAAGACCCATTCTGGCGCTCGGCTTCTGTATGATGATTGGATGATGAGGCGGAGTCTCTTTTTGATTGACAGTGAAATGAGCGAGTCGGCAATTTTGAAGTACAAACCTCTACCAGCGCATTTACCAAATTTTTCATTCTGTTGTTATGAACTGATACACAGACTTTACCAATCCCCAGCAACTTTGTCTTTGTTAAATACGAGTAGCGTTGTGTTTGATGACTCTCGTCTCTCACGCTGCGATTCTGCAGGTGAAGAAACAATTTTCTCTGGTTTAAAGCGGCTAAAGCAGCAACACAATAGTCCAAGGTTGTTTAAGTAGTCTAGCTCTGTTGGCCATTGAGAGAATACTGGTCAAGTCTTGAAAAGGAACGAAGGGTAGAATTTCCTTATAAATAAAAATAAACACATTCATGATGTAGGTCAGAAAAAATTAGCTTCTACATGGAACCGTGTTATGGCGAAAAACAACCATTTATGAACAGGAAATTACCAAGTATATTAATAGGAGTCCATAGCAAGAATAATACATTACCGCGTACATCGGCAGCCAAAAGAGGAGCCTAACATGGAACCTGTTTTGAGATGGTTGTATATGGCAAATAATATATTGTGATAATATATTGTGATATATGTCCTTATCCCAAGTGTCTGCATAAGTGCCACTGGCAATGAGAAGCTGTGATTCATTCAAGGAAACAAATTCCAACATGTACTGTGACATTGTGAAGCAGAGATGACCTCCTCACTTTGATATCTAGGCCACACGGCAGTTTTCCAACATATTAATGAGCCCAAACACACCTTTAAATTGACAGGTGCCCTGCTGAGGAAGCTGAAAGTGATGGAGTGGCCTAGTATGTCTCCAACGAAGCACCTGTAGGGCATTTTCAAGCGGCGTCATGAAGCAGAGGAAGGGGAGTCCAGTGACAACCTGGTCAACTATGAGTGAATTCCATGCTCGCTTGTATTGCTGGCTCTTTACAAAAACAAGTGTTTTTTTTCTAATATTCAGAGGGCGTCAAATCTAAACTGCTTTCCAAGCTGTACAGACTAATCTAAGTTATATGCAAAGTTTCATTTCTACAGTATTGTCCCTTGAGAAGATGTATTAAATAAAGTAGATGCTGAATTGTGTGAGTTTGTGTGTACTCACTTTTGTAAGATGCTGGATCTATCTGATAGTTACATGCTTGTTCTACAGATGTAGTCAATTTCCGACTCCTCAAATCTCCACTGCCAAAAAAGAATAGTTTCACATGGTGGATGAGGCAAGACCTTAAAATTCCCTTTGCACACCAGATTAGGTCAATTCCCCCTATTTTAAAACTAGGTTCACAGTGTGGGTTTCAAGAAACTGCTGTGGAACATATTTATAGTGAATAGGGTTCCGCAGGAGTCCATTTGTGTCTCTCAAGGTCTAATATCCGCTAATCCACTAGAGCGGTGGTTTTCAAACTGGGGGGCGCGGCATTATGAGGGGGGGGGGGGGTTACGGGGCTACCAACGCTTAATTATTACCGTATTTTTCCCACTACAAGTTGCTACTTTTGTTGGGGGTTGGGGTGTGAAAATAATTTTATCTCCAAAAGGGGAGAGCGGCAAAGAAAATTTGGGAGCCACTGCACAAGCATAACCTAAAAGAATAATAAATGTATTATTGCACATTTTCTAGGGTCAAAGCAGTACAGCTTGTAAAATTACACATTAATTAGAGTACAGTAGAAGTAACCTTTTCATCAAGAGTTTGGCTAAATTTGGTTTGGTTTGAAATGTTTGCATTCCCGTTGTCAAAAGCTGGTCAAAGCAGCAGAATAAGGTCCTGTCCACACAAGAAAGCTCATGAGAAGTGTTTTTTGGCGG
>QODF01000038.1:2472513-2482513 GCA_024372805.1 Oostethus manadensis
GAGATCACAGTTACGTCCGAGCACCAGGCGTTGTTGACGAAGAAACAGACTCCCCCACCTTTCGTCTTGCCGGAGAGAGCTCGCTGTCTGTCGGCACGAAGGAGTTGAAATCCCTCGAGGCTGAGCGCGTTGTCCGGGACTTGTTCGTTTAGCCATGTCTCCGTGAAGCACAACACGCAAGAGGAGGAAAAGTCCCTGTTGTTCCTCACCAGCAGCGCCAGTTCGTCCATCTTGTTGCTGAGTGAGCGTACGTTGGACAGGAAAATCCCAGGTAAGGCCGTACGCGTACCGCGTCGCGGAGGCGTACGAGTACTCCTGCTCGCTTTCCTCGTCTTCGACGTCTCACTCTTTTAGCCAAAACGAGAGTTAGATCTCCTGCAGATACTAAAAAAACTGGCAGTAGATCAGCAGGAGTGGTAGTTTTTATGTTTAACAGCTCTTCACGGGTGTAAGAGCACGCTGACACACCATTTACGAACAAAAACAAACAAAACATAGAGCACGTAGTCACCAGGGCGACCATCCGCGGCGCCATCTTGGATCGATCGAGTGGTACATTGCTTGATATAGTACGATGACAATCTTTTTAAATGAAAGTCCTCAGCTGTGCAAATGCCAACATGCATATAGTTGGATAACGTTTCTGTCGTGTAGGATATCTTAAATAGCCAAGCAGCAGAAGAGTTAACAGTGGAGTTCCAGCAGCCCTAACCCTCTCCTCACCCTGGGGACAGTATTTCCGTTCTCCTGCTGTGTTTGGCCTGCCAGTGCGCATTAGTACAATTTATCAAATCAAAGCAAACTGAAGATCACATTCCTCCACTACAGACAATCCATTCAGGGAGGATTGTGCTCTTGTTTACAGTCAAGCTCTTCACACACAAATGTCAAAAATGTGGTACTGATGGAAGGAGCTTCCAGGGTTAGACCATTAACATCCAATCGAACAATTACAAATTGTGATAACACCAATTTGCTAACTGATGGGTGGTCATAAAAGCAAGGAAGTCCTGCGTAATGAATAAATGGAAAACGTGGACTGTGCGTAAAATAAGAGTGTTACGTCTTCAAAGTTATTTTTTGTGTCTTTATTATGCAAACAATCATGAAAAAACAGCCTAACTATAGAAAATACTCAATTTTTTGTAGTAGCATTGTCAAACTTGAATTTGAATTACGTAAAGACTCAAGCTAAGGCCCCATTGTGCTTTACACTTCATACCTCCAAACTAGTTATTGTGAAGGCATGTTTCTGAAAAATATATCCACCCTATTCCTGAGGTGGCTGACGTAACAGGGGTTATGGGTGGAACTTCCCGGTATAGCAACCGGACGTTGCAGATCAGTACTGTGTGCTACCACGGCACAAATAAGCATAAAGTTAATGTTGTGAATTTACCTACCTGCTCAGTTACCTTTAAATTATCCGTTGCACAGATTATTAGCATTATTGGCTGCTTATCTGCTTTTAAATACATAAGATTGTGCCCAACATCTTTCAACAAAATCCGACCAACCTTATTGCTATGAAGGTATTGAATTAACATTGTTCGTAGCTAAAAATGCTTTCATATGTTTGGCCACTTTTTCAGGTCATCCTTCCATCCCTCAATTTTGGTAGTCAATAGAATGGTTACACCACCTTGTTTAAGACATGACAGCTGGTGTTCCCCCCATTTTTACGTAGTTATCGAGCCAAAAAAAAGAGGAATTGTGCAATCGGTCTGCAGTTGCAATGTAAATAAATGCCAGTTCTGGTGTCTACTGCAAGTTTTGCCAATAATTCACGCAAAGGCTCATGGGGGCTAGAAACAAGGTGGATAGGCGAACCGAAAAAATTTTTTCTCTCTGCACAGCTCCTGGAAATTGCAGGTTTTTGGTCCAAGTAAATGTTTTTCCTGCAGAAAACACATCTCATTCACCATAAGTTGATACAAATTCCTAAATTAAAATGTACAGCATACATGTACCGCTGTCAAAAAGCCCAACAGTTTTTACATGTGTATGTCTTTATGGCTCACTGATCTTTTTTTGCACCTCCGTGAATCACCACCTTATCGTGGTGGAGGGGTTTGAGTGCCCGAGTGATCCTAGGAGCTATGTTGTCGGGGGCTTTATGCCCCTGGTAGGGTCTCCCAAGGCAAACAGGTTCTAGGTGACGGGCCAGACTAAGAGTGATTCAGAAGACCCTTATGAAGAAGAACAAGAGGAGTGACCGCACAACGCCCGGACGTGGGATACCGGGGCCTCACCCTTGAGCCAGGCCTGGGGGAGGGGCTCGCAGGCGAGCGCCTGGTGGCCAGGCCTTCACCCGTGGGGCCTAGAAGCCACACGGGAACTCCCCCCCGCAGACCCACCACCTGCAGGGGCAAGCATAAGGGTCCGGTGCATTGCGATTTGGGCAGTGGTCGGGGGCGGGTGTCCGGGCGACCTGGTCCTCGGCGGCCAAAGCTGGTTCTTCGGACATATTTGGGTCTTAAACCCAATTAGTTTGCGGGTGAACAATGACCATCGTTCTCAAAAAGACAAGGCTGGGGATTCTGAAGCCGAGTCTAAGCTAATAAATACAGCAGTCACTTTGATTGCAAATATTGATCCAAAATCAAAGGAGAATGTCAATGTTAATCTAGCAGAAGAGTTTGGAGGGCATGGCAAGCAAATGGCATATCAAAAATGGGCAAATCCTGATTGCTGAGGAGAACAATTCAGCTTGTAGCTTTCAAAAACACCCAAAGCCATGCAGTTTTACCTTACTTTGGTTATGACTTTGGCTATGAGTTTAGCCTAAAAATGGGGCTAATTTACTGTCAAAGCTAAGCAATGTAAATCATAACTGTTTGCTATTTGCAGTCCAACAAGAGACAGCAGTTGAATATGCCAAAACGAAAGGCAAGCAAACAGCTGGATACCAAGTGTGTGTACAACAGACTCAAAAGGCTCACTGAGCGCAGATGGCTGCTCTACCAACTCCATGACCCCTAAAACCGCGAGTGGGAACATGGCTGCTTCCCACAACAACAGAATCACAATGCCAAAGTATTTAATTCTGGCAAACATTACAAAGGTACAGTTTGTGCTACAGTTTGGCTTCCCGGTTCCATGCCAGCCATTTTAATTAAACAAATGGTTGATCTCAGTGTGTGCTGCATTAGTGTTTGGCTTGACGCCTGATACACTTAATTACTGGTGGTCACTCAAAAGAAAACACATCAGTCAGTGATTTTTGCAACATTTTCTATAACGCGACAGCAGCTTTGACAGGTTTCTATTTATTTATTAAATGTAAATCCCAAACCAAATATTGATGAAATGTTTGATACAATCACCTCCACTTCAAACTTTGTCATGTTTAGAAGCGTGTTATTTATCAGTCGGAAATTGCTATCATCTTCTCTATCAAACACATTAGTATTTACCTCTAATACATATTTTACCTTATTGCGGAGAGATATATGTTGTAATATTTGAAGTGGTCTGATTTGCATTTAATTATTTGTCATACTGTAGATCATCAGTTTTTTTTGTCTGTTACATGGTTGACGAAAAAAATTATATATAATAATTGTGCCCAGCAGTTTATTGTGTATGTTCACAGTAATCCATGCATTTGTCCTATGTTTTCATCCACTCATTTTCCACCGCTGAAATGGAATCTCTCCTAGCTGACTTTGAGCAAGACAAACAACTAGGAACAGAACTTAAATGTGTTAATTGCAATTAATTAATAACAAAAAAGTCAACACGTTACAAAAAAAGTAACACATTTAATTGCACTTTTCTATTTCTGCACCCCAGGCTAGACAGAACTTTTTTCAGCTCAGTCTTCTGGGCACAAGATGCTTTCTGTGACGTCAGTACACCAGTTATTTATAAACAAACTGCCCGATGGATGCTTGGAGAAGAGTAATGTGAAAATTGTACAACAAAGACGGTGCATACAGGCGAAGAACTTCCAGCTTACAATGTCACACAAAAAATGCTAAATGCACTGCCGTGCTTACAGAGACCATCGAAAGGTGTGATTTATCGTGCAAGACTTGGAAAAGGTACTGACCGATGACCGACCTTTTAATTTTTTCTTATTTTTCTTTTTTCTTATTATGATTTTTGAAAGGTATTAATGAAACAGCTCTCTGCAATGTCCTACAACTCCACTCACATGAACCTTGGAACAGACGTGGCATCAAGATGTTTACAAACTGAAATTCTCGCCCTCTTTCTTCTTAATCTCCTACATGGAATCATTTGGTTGAGAAAACATTAACTACCCTTGCACAAAGTCATTGAAATTGCCACAAATGTGTTAAGGATGGGTGGTAGGTAGGGTGAAAAGCACTGTCATCCGGTAGAGACTCGGAGTAGAACCGCTGCTCCTCCGCATTGAGAGGAGCCAGATGAGGTGGCTCGGGCATCTGGTTAGGATGCCTCTCGAACGCCTCCCTGGGGAGGTGTTTAGGGCACGTCCAACCATAAGGAGGCCTCGAGGAAGACCCAGGACAGGTTAGAGACACTATGTCTTTCAGCTGGCCTAGGAACGCCTCGGGATGCGCCGGGAAGAACTGGACGAGGTGGCTGGGGAGAGGAAAGTCTGGGCTTCCCTGCTTAGGTTGCTGCCCCCGCGACCCGACCTCGAATAAGCGGAAGAAAATGCTTATCCGAGGAAGAAAAAGCTTATCCCACATTCCTAAAACTTGCCTGTTAGGTTAATTGGCAAATTGTATGAATGGGAGTGTGAATAGTTGTTTTCTGCCCTGCGATTGGCTGGCGACCAGGCCAGGATGTACCCAGCCTCAGCTGGGATAGGCTCCAGCATACCCACGCTACCCTAGTGAGGATAAGCGGCATAGAAAATAGTAGATGGATGGTGTTAAGGAGAGTACACTAATAATGTGTGACTCAATACTGAAATATCAATATTTCCCATACCGGCTCTTCCAGCTCTGAAGTCAATTATAAATTAAAAATTAGTGATACTTATGATACTTCAGATATATGATTTTGTTCTTTTTTTATGTTGTATATTAGCTTGGCTAGATTTTAAATCACCCCACTACTTCAATATAATTCAGGGTTTAAAATAATTGTTAATATTAATACATACATGTTCCAAATCCAAATTTAAGAGGTATAAATATATAAATATAAAATACAGATGGTAAAATATTGACCCCATTACAGAAAAAGACGTCATTCTGCAGGTCTTTTTTTGGTCTGTGTCGAAACAATAAATACATTAAACATGTTTTCCGTTGGATGTATTCTTGCCTTTTTGTATTGCAATGCAACCTGTGTATCTAAATTGGAACCGAATCATCTATCACAAAGAAATTTACAGCCCCCAAAAAATGAGAGTTGAAACAAAAAATCTGCATTGGGAATCATACCCTGCAGTGTGAACATAGCCTAGGTACATGTACAGCACACTGTCTGTTCTCAATAACAGATTTACCACAGAGTCTAGTAACCTAACATGCATGTGTTTGGATAGTGGAACATAAAAGGGGACAACATGCAAACGCCACAAAGAGAGGTCTGAGCTGCGGTTTGACCACTGGCTGTGACATGCTAACCGCATCATCGACCAAGGTTCACTTCTGTGTGTGTGTGTGTGTGTGTGTGTGTGTGTGTGTGTGTGTGTGTTTGTGCGCGCGCTTGTGTGTGTGTATACAATACAAATCCCATTGAAAGTTGTGATTGTGGCACTTTATTTGAACTGTCAGAATCTGCCATTTCTGTACTAAAAAGAAGTGAAAATAAAATAGTAAAATAGCACATTTATATATTTTCCACAAGGACTCAAAAATGGAGAGGAATGTCTACATCACAAAATGTAGATCTATAAAGTCCCAAGAGTTTCTGACACATTTTCTGCATCACCACATTACATCAAAACTGCTAAAAAACATTCTATTAACTTCTCCAAGCAGTTGTGAAGAAACAAGCAAACTGAAACCTATTGTTTTCTTGAGCAGATACTGCATAGTTAGTGGGTCATTTACTATGATGTTGTTGGGCCTTCTAAAACTATGGAGAAAAGCAGCTTTTTAGCAAAATGTCTGTGCTTGAATGGTTTCTCTATTGGTACTATAGGTAGGATACATGAATTCAAGACTAGAACTTCTCCATAGCTGTTCTCTCTTCCTAACTGATGATCAGTCCACACTGTAGCCAAGCTTCACGAGCCTCAACAGGTTATTTCATTTCATTTCGTCAGTTGGTACACTGGTTTTGCAGTTTGCATTTTTCAATTGATTTTGGCCACTTTGTTTGTTCTCTACCAGCGTTCTAGTACACAACAGATGAACAGTTCTAATAATAAGAACAATAACAAGAATAATAAGAACATTGTTTTATTTTTCAGGTTTTGGAGGAACCCTACAAAAGTTTTGAATAAAATGCTATATACTCCGCCTGGGTACTAATTCCAGTGTTAAACCGTAGTAGCAGCTGCCTGAGGGCAAATCCAAATGCAAGTCTACTTGGCAATGCAGAGGCTCAACAAACCAATCACAGAAAGACAATTTAAACTTGGCCTATGAAGCTTAAAATTTAAGCCCAGAATGGCAGGGAAAGAGCTCTTTGTAATCCTGATAATACTCAATGGTCCATTAAGCTCGGTGGTGACCTTTTACACTGAAAGAGGTAAGTTAAAGGCTCTAAAAATAATGTAATCCTGCTCTTTGACCACTGCACAGAAGCATTAAGTCACAGCTTTGTAATGGAGTGATTGGCAGGACGCTTCTCCATTAAACAGTCATTTGTAACTGAAACACTCAAAAGGAAAATAGCGGCAGCTTCACCGTGGCTGTAGGCACAAAGCATCAAAGTTCAATTAGGCAACAAAAAAAGGCAAAAAATAGAATGAAATAAGTTCCAAAAAATAAGAAAAAGCTGAAAATACCCTTGATGCTCCAAATGGCACACAATGCACAGAGGGAAAGATAAAATAGCACAGATCCCGTGAGTAATCATCCACCCTCAGTGGCTGACACGCCCACCACCCGCTCCATCCACATAGATGCCCATTTGACAAACAATCACTTGAACTGAGCCTCTTAAACGGCTTTATAAAAGAAGCAATTATTCTGCAGCGAATAGGCTCTATCAGTGGGAGATCAAATGATGTCTTTTACTATTCACCCCGAACAAAGCTCCTCATTCACGGCCTAACCGAATATTAGCACTTTTATCCAAAGAGACCTTTTGCCCCTTCTCCTCTTCCACCTGCAGTAAGCACAGAGGATCTCAGCTTTAATTAAAAGCAAATTCTCCAAGCTCAGTTATGCCGCAAATCTCAGGCCTCTCTGGTAGAGTGGACTTAAGAGGGGATTGCAGAAGGCTTCAGCAAATGTTTGTTTGGTCAGGCGGACAAAAAAGTAAATGCCATTGCATTGAACTTTATTGAGGGAGGTTTCAACTATGCATCCTGCAGTTAAACTCTCAGGGTAATTCATAGTCAAACTCTCCTGACAGATTTAGAAAACACACGTTCCATGTTTTAATAAGGATGTGCAATGACTTGACTGTTTGGCTGAGTTCTCTGTGTGAATACTGGAATACTTTTTTGCTGTACTTTAAAAGGTGACCTTATTTTCCTGACTGAAACAAAGATGTAAAAATAACAGCGGCAGGGTTTAGGAGGAGATGTTAAAATATTTCTAGGCAAACAAGACAATTACTTTTTGACTTCCCTGCTCCTCTTTTTGAATGGAGCACAAGCTTGGGTTCTTTTTTCCATTCTCTGACAAAAAACTTTACTGTCTCACAAAGCCGACCCTTGTAGACCAGCTTATGTCATCATTTAGACAAGAACCTCTTTTAAGCATCCAGCCACATTTTGGAATATGTACAGACATTTTGGCAGTTCATTTTTTTGGCTGGGAGAAACATTTTTATTCTGGAAGGCTTACTGAAACTGACAAAACATTATTTTTTTCCTGTTACAAATGTCAACATGTTGCATGTACTACTCTCACCACTACCAAGGATGACGCTTACAAATGTGTGCGCATTAAATACTGCAACTGCTAACAGAGTAAATGTCAACATGGTAACAGAAAGAATATTTACAGAGAAGTAACTGTGAGGATCAAGCAACCTCAGTGATGCAGGGGGGTCCAATTCTCAGAAGGGGTTGCATCACATGACCTCTTCTCAGTTTGGGTTGTGTGAGAGCCTAATGCAGCCTAATGCTCTGCAGTGCAAGAAGACACAAGACAGGCCTCCACTGTAGGACACGCACTCCGGCTCCTACGTAATCGAGCAGCCACTTGTCTTGAGAGTCCTCAAGGAAAAGGCTGATTCCTTGAGCACTGTTCTTGTACAGCCCTTTACTCTGGCCGTCCAGAGAGGGACAGGAATGAGAGGAGGACTGATTATTTGTATTAAACGCATCCACCATTACAGTTACATCAGCGGGCAGGGGAAAAGGTGCTGCAGAAGCACTGTAAACTGCCACGGTGAAATGAAAAGGTGTCAAGATGAGGCTTCTTGCATTTGAATTGGTAGGTATTGACAAACCCTCACTCGCCGCCTGCAAGAATCATTTTACTCTCTTTTTAGTAACCACCACTGAGAGGGCAAAACCTCCTCTTAAACAGCTGAATCAATTTCCAAACTGATAAAATAATCATTGAAAATGCCATTTTTGCTTAGCTGAACTAGTGTGCTTTGACAAGCACTTATTCGTCAGGGTTTTGACCAGCGTGCATAATTTGAGAATCAGATAAGACCGCATCAATTAAGAAGAGGATTCCAGTCGTTAATAATGATGATACTGGGGGTAAGGGGGGATCCTAATCCTAAATACCACATGCTGGGATTACATCAGACAATACACGATCATTAAACAGCAGCCTGTTGTCTCAGCATGAAGCACACTAAACAGTTGGCTTTAATTAAACAGTTGAGCAGTCTTTATTTTATAGTAAATAACGATTTTGTGGAGGACCTGTTGCATGTTGCACTCTTCTTGTAGGCTCTCTGTTCATGTTCCCTGCCTGCGACTCTCTAAAAGGCAGAGAGTGTGAGAGAGTCAGAGAGGGGAAGCCTGAAAACAGAATATTCAAAATTTAAAGCCTTCTAACACTTGTATAAACACATTAGCCCGAGGTGCATCTTGTTCTTTGCTTTGGTAATGTTTGCAGATTAAGAGGGAACCACACTCCAACCAATATTAGCCTATTTCAGTAATAGAGGCTACATATAGGAATGAACATACAATTGTTTTTCAACTGACAGTATATTCTCGCATCACTTCCTCCAACTTAAGTTTGGCTGCACTATTAAAATATGGAACGTGAGCCTATGATTTATTTTAAATGACAAAAAAAATCCATTTCTTGACAAAGGGAAGGGAAAATGAGCAGCACAACATTAAATAACTATCTGACTATCACAGGCGCTAAAATTATTTCATTTTAATAAGCGGGAAAAAAGCCTGGCATGAGGGCTGCCAGCTCATCTGTCACTCAGCACCGTGTACGAGCTAGTGTGTTGTTTGGGATGCTAACTGTGCACGATGGTGCAGGGCACTGAGCTGGGTGCAGCGGTCTGGATGCATTTGTTTGAGGAACATGAAGTGTGTCGGTGTGCGTGTACGGTGTGCTGTTCACATGCCACGGAAAATGTGAACTCAAGCATGCGGCATCATCAGCATCACGCAAATCTGCTTGTGAATGTCGAGCAGCACCAGAGGCCTGTTGTCAACATATCTTTTCCAATTAAAAATGATCATCATTAGAAGCCCACGCTGCATGTTTATTCTATTTTAAGTCAACTTGATGTGCTTGTTGTTCATAAGTTACTGTTATTCATTGCGACACCATCAATAAATCAGTGGTACTGCTCTACTATCAAAAATTAATGGAAACATATTAAAGGTAGACTATTAAGATGCATTTAGGGTTTAACATGATTATATTTCATTAATTGCTCCATTCTCGCTTATTATCCTATTCCAGTTGCTGCAACTGTGCTTTTACATTAATAGCTTGTTATT
>QODF01000038.1:2484553-2505625 GCA_024372805.1 Oostethus manadensis
CCCGCGGGCCATCGCCTTCCCCAACGCCAGAGGCAGGCGCCCATAGAGGGCCCATGGCTCTACCCCCCCCCACCCCCCGTGACCCGTCCACCCCAGCCCCAGTACCAACACCAAAACCTGTTCCCATACTCACACATGCAAACACACATACACTTACACACCTACATTATCACATATGCACCTGGATGTGCCTCCCCTCCCAGGGAGCGTACAAGAAAACAGGGGTGTAATAGGACCCTCTAATCCCCGCCTCCCAACCCAACTAAAAGTGTTATCAAGTGTGAGATGTGTGTGTGTAGGCAATTAAAATTGAGGAGCCGAAACTGCGTGACACCATGGGCAGAACCACTCCGCCGGCTGAGCACAACTAAGTAGCTCTGCCCGGCCTGTGACACAAGTACCGCCCCCCAAAAATGAATGTGAGGTGTGTCTGTGAGTCTATGTATAGTGAATAAGTGTAATTAAAACTGGGGAGTTTGCGGCCCCCAGGGCATGACAGAAGGAGGTCATGTTTGTGAATCATGCGCGCCACTGTAGGAGACTCCGACGGCCCACACCCCCGAACATCACCACCGCCATCCCCACCCCGTATCATTTCTCAACGCTCTGGATGTTGGAGGACTGTCTTTGTTGACAGGCCTCTTCAACATCGCATGGAAGTTGGGAACAGTACTTCTGGACTGGAAGACCGGGGTGGTGGTCCCCATTTTTAAAAAGGGTGACCGGAGGGTGTGTTCCAACTATAGGGGGATCACACTCCTCAGCCTCCTCGGGAAAGTCTACTCCAGGGTGCTGAAGAGAAAGGTACAACCGTTAGTCGAACCTTGGTTACAGGAGTTGCAATGTGGTTTTCGTCCCGGTTGCGGAACACTGGACCGGCTCTACACCCTTGCAAGGGTACTGCAGGGTATGTGGGAGTTTGCCCAACCAGTCTACATGTGCTTTGTAGACTTGGAAAAGGCATTCGACCCTGTCCCTCGTGGTGTCCTGCGGGGGGTGCTCCGGGAGTACGGAATCGGTGGTCCGCAACCTGATGCCATTCGGTCCTTGTACAATCGAAGGAGGTGCCTGTGTCGCATTGCCAGCAGTAAGTCGAGCTTGTTCCCGGTGAATGTTGGCCCTTTGTCCCAGATTCTGTTCATAATCTTCATGGACAGAATTTCTAAGTGCAGTCAAGACGTTGAGGGAGTCCAGCTTGGTGACCTTAGGATCTCGTCTCTGCTATTTGCAGACGATGTGGTCCTTATGGCCTCATCAGGCTGTGCCCATCAAAGTTTACTGGAGTGGTTTGCAGCTGAGTGTGAAGCTTCTAGAATGAGACTCAGCACCTCCAAATCTGAGGCCATGGTTCTCAGTCGGAAACAGGTGGACTGTACCCTCCGGGTTGGGAGTGAGGTCTTGCCTCAGGTGGAGGAGTTCAAGTATCTCGGGGTCTTGTTCACGAGTGAGGGAAGGTTGGAGCGTGAGATCGACAGACGGATCGGTGCAGCATCTGCAGTAATGCGGTCGCTGTACCGGACCGTCGTGGTGAAGAGAGAGCTGAGCCGGAAGGCAAAGCTCTCTGTTTACCGATCGATCTACGTTCCCACCCTCACCTATGGTCATGAGTTATGGGTCATGACCGAAAGAATGAGATCGCGGATACAAGCGGCGGAAATGAGTTTCCTTCGTAGGGTGGCTGGACTCACCCTAAGAGATAGGGTGAGGAGCTCGGCCATCCGGGAGGAGCTCAGAGTAGAGCCGCTGCTCCTTCACATCGAGAGGAGCCAGTTGAGGTGGCTCGGGCATCTAGTCCGGATGCCTCCCGGGCGCCTCCCTGGTGAGGTGTTTCGGGCATGCCCNTCCCGGGCCCCTCCCTGGTGAGGTGTTCCGGGCATGCACAGCCAGGAGAATACCCCGGGGAAGACCTAGGACACGCTGGAGGGACTATGTTTCACAGCTGGCCTGGGAAGACCTTGGTGTCCTCCTGGTGGAGCTGGAAGAGGTCGCCGGAGACCAGGAAGTCAGGAAGTCCCTACTGAGACTGCTGCCCCCGCGATCCAGACCCCGATAAACGGAAGAAAATGGAATGTCCAATATTGTATATGCTGTATTTTTTGCCATATCCAATATGCCGATATTGTCCAACTCTCATTTTTCAATTGCGATATGAACCAATACAGATATGTAACATCACATGTCTCCTGTTGTGGAATTAACACATATCTGTTGTGAAGCTAATGCATACAGCATCAGCAATTAGCTTCTCCACGTTGCTGTAAACACCATTGTACAACTCATGTAAGCAAACATCTGGAGAAATACTTGCAATTGGGCATAACAAAGCGTGACCTGAGGAACTCCACACATTTGGTGAATCCGGCGTCTTGCACAATAGAAAAGGGTTGGTTAACCAGTGCGAGACGTGTCATGATTGTTGGTTGAAAATATTGATGGAGGAAGTCTTGGTTCCGCATTACCAACACTTTGCAGTCTTTGCTAATCACAAGATCAATAGCCAAAGTAGACACCATAGACATAATGTTAGTTAGGAGAAGCAAGCTGGTTACTAGTCACCCTCAATTGTTTACACTCTTTACATGCAGTTTGATGAGGTCATCATTTGCGCGTCGGCACACACGGGAGCTCATACTCCTACAAAAAGCATTTTTTAAAATTGTTTTTCATTATTGGAAAAAAAACAATACTGATATTGACCATACATTTTTACGCCAATATCAGGCCAAGAATAATATCGCATTCATTATATATTAATATATATAACGTAAGAGGCACCCAGCTAGATATCTCACTTAGCAACTGTCAAAATACATTTTCAACACCACACTTTTGGCCTTCAACATAAGAGCGCCACACATCCTGTCTAATGGTGGTAATAAAATAATGGTGTCATGCAAAGATAGCTTACATTAATAAAGTGATTGCAATTGCATCTGCAACTACGTCACCAATATGATCATTTGTTGAGGACATTTTAGCAAAAACATTTAGAAACGTTAGAGACGCAACATCTATTTCTGAATTACTGGGTAAAAATGTCCAATGATGTGTTGCCTCAATAAATATAAAAAAATTTTGCATTTATTTAAGGGTCATTCTATTAACTAAAACAAAAAACACACAATCTATGGCAATAAAATACTTGTAAAACGCAAAATATTAAAATACAAAAAATGCAAATAAAAAAAGCAGTATTTAGGAAAGAAAAAAAACAGAAAAGCGCACCACAGGTTATTTTTTACCGGTCTGCTGCATAGTCTAAGAATAAAATTAAACCTGGCCCTCATTAGAACATAACGATGGAGGGTGAGGGCCACACTGGAAAAAGAATTATTGTACTCAATCTGTCATTGTAACACAACATAACACTAGTCAACAAACAGACAGAAAATAGAAAGCTAAAATGAATCTTGAAATGGCTTTAAAGTATGGCGCAAACATCTCAAATGCTTACAGGACAAAAGCAAATTAAAAAAGAGCACTGCACAATTCCATGATGTTGTTAATGGATCAACAACAGAACCTCAACTCCCTCCCACTGAAGCGTTACATTGAGGTCTGTAAAGCCACAAGGCAAAGACAAGGCAAATAGGAGTCTGCACCGTGGCCTCGGTGTAGCCGTGCAGCTCCAGCGGCTGACTGAGGAGAGGGTTGACTCGGGGGTCAGCAAAGTGATGAGTGCCGAGCTTGAGCTCAGCCATCGCCGCCAGCAGACTAGGGAAGACATCTGCTTGCTCACCCAGACAGCGGAGGCGATGAGAGTTGACAATGTGGCAATGTGCTCTTGGCTGACCAGGTGTGCTTCATTTACTGCATGTTCCAAACATCAGCACCAGCTCGAGCAGTTTAACTGACAGATGGAGAATGTTAAGGCGGCGGAGGAGCTCATGCATGCACTGTGCTTACAAGTAGATCCACAAAAGTAGATGATAAGGGGATAGACTTTAGGCGCTCATCCTGCTTGATGCTGCTAGTGTTGGAATTGATCAGTGCAACATGTAAGGAAAGGCCTAAAAGTAATAAGAAGTTGTTTTAAGTCAATCTAAACAGAAACCCCTTGATACTGTTGTGCATCTTGTGAGTGAAATCCCAGTGGCCACAACTACTGGGCCTAGAACTATCATGACATATTTACACTTTAAACACACCCAATTGGAAATAGGACGTGTCCTTTAACTCTTTAGACTTATTGCAATACTTTGTTTAATTCAAAACTTCAAAATGATTACAGTCAGAATGCAATATTTTTTCTCACTTTGGTGACGTTTCTGTTTTTTCATCAATGTACTGTATTTTTTTAAATCATACTTTTCTGATCATTGATAACCAAACGTCCTTATTGCTTGTTGTGGATTTGGAGATAAGCAGTGCTCATGTAATGCGCTGACCCCCAACTCCACCCATGAGTCCGAATGTGTCTATGTCTCAAACCTGCCGCCCTCCATTCTTGGAGCCATCAGCCTTACAGACCGAGCCATGCTCCTCATTACAATGATTTATAATGACCATTCAAAAGAGGAGCCAAAGAAGTTGAACAGTTCGGCAGTTGCAGAAACATCAAGGAACATATGCTTCAAAACTCAAATAACAATACAAAAACCAAACAAAAAAGGAACTTGTGGACGAGAGGCAATAAAGTGACTGCATCAGCAGATGTCTTTAAAGCTCTCCATGCGAGACCTCAGCAATACTTCAGCGTACCTCACTAGAGCTCAGTTCAGCCAGCAAGCAATCATGAAAAGAACCCATATTATGCAACATAGAAGTATTCATGATGTTGGAACAGTTTTATGTATCCCTACATTGAGCCTGTTTATGAGCACCAAACACTTGTTTGCTCCACTCTTGAGAGTAGACATGTCTTCTTGCTTCAGGCCCATGCTTTTGTGTATCACTTCATGGTGGACAACTCTGAAAAAGGCAGCCTTCACTGTACATCTCCAAATAAAGCCTGGAGCTCCGCCAATAATCCATCAGTTACCTACAGATGTTTCATCATTTTGTTTTTCTTCAGCAAATAGGCTAACCTTGCATGATTTTACTGTTAATATGTGACTGTAATGTTAGCACTGTAGCTGTGCAAGTGTTGCTAACATTTGTCTCCTCCTGTCTCACTCCTTGTTGCATCAGGTATAGGGCATCTATCACAAAGGACATGTGCAGAGTTACAGTGTAACAAACTGCTTCATTTGCCCTGTAATGTATTCTTATGGGAAAATTGAGTATGCATTGCTGACTTACTGTATAACTGCATTTTTTTACTGAGTGTGACTGCTAAAGAAAAGAGTGCCGGCATTTAAGAAAAATAACTTAAGAAACACTATTGAATTCGACCTTGCCAGGATCTATGTGAAGTCCACATCGACAATAGCTTCTACCCATTCCTCATTTATACGCAGTTCACATTGTTTTCTGCATCCATCCATTTTCTATACTGCTTATCCTCATCAGGGTCAGGGGTTTGGACTGGTAGCCAGTCAACCGCAGGGCAGACATACAAGCATTCACACTCACATTTACGTATACTCTAATGGACAATTTAGAGTCGCCAATTAACCTAACATGCGTGTTTTTGGAATGTGGGAGGAAACCGGAGTACCCGGAGAAAACCCACGCACGCACGGGGAGAACATGAAAACTCCACACAGAGATGCCAAACGGAGATTCGAACCCTGATATCCTGACTGTGAGGCCAACATGCTACACACTCAGCCACTGTTTTCTGCATATTAACTGTGATTAATTGCAATTGTGCAACTATAATTATTCTCTGTAATTGCATTTTTTGTTCAGATTTTTGAGTGTTCAAAAAAGATTATTTCCATTTACATTATTTCCAATGTGAAAAATTGCCCCAATTTTTGCTTGACCGAGGTACCACTGTATGTTGATGTTATGTTAATGTTTCTGAACACTGCCTGTATAGTTTTATATTGGAAAATGTTTGAGTCCTGTAAGTTACAAATGTAAATTAAACTTGATCGGATGATGAAAATTATTTGGTCACAGTTGTTGTCTATATGTATCTTTTGAAATCCAAAACAGCCAGTTGGAACAATTTGCGCTCATCTTTTAAGGGTCCACTGTACTATGATTATTATGATTACTATAATTATGATTAACAATTGAATGGGAAAAATAATGTGCTTCATCAGAGTCATTTAGTGAGCCATGTGTGGTCTCTATGTTAAACATGACTTAGGTTACCAAATGTGGTTTCTTGGTAGATAAATTGCTATAATGTGTAACAACCATGTCATCGCTGATAATGCTTTGGGGGGTTTCGCACGCACAGATACACATCTTGATTTATCCAAGTTCACAGAAGTCCATTTCACAGCAACCTGACAAATTTCTCCAGCTAGTGTGACAGCCCAATTAGGGCCCTGAAGACTGAAGGGAGATCTGAAGTTGACGCTGACAGACGCAGAGGTGCGGGGGGTGGTGGTCTGTGGGGTAAAAGGGGTTGCTTCGCGCTGTCTGATTCTTTGTCACACTGGGGCTCCTTTTGCTGTACTGCTATATTGTTAAGACAGGCCTTGTCAACATCTCCTGCCATACTCTTTACAGCAAAACCATGTATTTTTCCTCCAGTGCTGTCTAAATATGGATGGATGTGTTTTCATAGATCAACTGTTGCCTGGAGCAAATGGTGATCTCAAAGCTGAGGAAGTACCTCTTGGCTCTTCCCTATACTCTCATATTAACTTTATTAGCCTGACAGACATTGAAAACAATTTTTATATAGATACAATTGAAATACCTTAACATTTACTGAGCTCCCAGCTACATGGGTAACACCTTCCCACTAGGGTCCATTACTTGACTTACCAACATCCTAAAAATAAGAGGAAATTAGTTTTGACTACCCCTTTTGGGACCATAACCTGGTTCAGTGAATTCTCAAAGAGTAGGATTTATTTTACTGTGACTGCATCAAAAATATTATTGTGGTTTTATCCATCTGCCCGTTATCATCACATTCAGCAGCACCATTACTCAAAGAACTAAATAAGTGCCTCATTCAAAAACACTTAATTACCTTTCTCAGCCCAAATACTTCAACATATGGGACTCTTATGCATTAGTATCAGTGATGTGGCAATGATAATAATTGACAATATTGCCTCACAGGACTAGGCAATCAGATTGCTCAAATTTAATCCATATATCAAAGGAGTATATTTTATATGTAGAGACTGCAATTAAATGTTGTGACGTATTAACCAGCATTATTGCTTTTGATTTATTTGTTTCATTTGTCATTTCAAATAAACATCAATTCATGGGAGGACCAGGTTAAGGAGTGTTTTTAAAGGATGACAGATGGTTCTTGAATGCAACAGCAACATTTGGCTCCTCAGTTTCAGACAAGGAGAAGTTGCTGTACCACGTTTTTACTGAAAAAGTGTGCTCTTGTCAGGATAGAGCAGCAGGTACACACAAGAGAGGCCAGCTGCTCACACCGACAAAGACATTTTTGTGAAGCAAGGATCCCATTGAAGAAAGGACAAGGGAGGTGAGCAATTACAGTGTGATGTGCTAATCTGTGCAACTGGCATCGTCTCAAGGTCACCTGCTGAACACAGCGTCTGTGTCAATTTACATGCACTGGTTGACCACTTCTCTTTGGCACCTTTTTCCATTTGCTCAATTACTTTCACACCCATCCCTGTATCCTTGTTCTCACATAAACACAGACAAATTCAACCCTTGTGAGGTGATCACTTGTGAATGAGGATAAAAGAATGCTGGAGTTGCTGACACATCTGAGACATTAAATGACCTTTAGCTGGGTGATGGGTCGTTATCTGCGATTGGGGAAATGTGTTGCAAGCAAGATTGTATTCCCACTGAATATTTTCGCTTCTTTTACAAACACACCTGACACTATATCAGGTACACTTGCACTATCTCAACAATCCAACATAAGAGTTGTATCCAAAATTCTCCCATTTCAGTTTTTAATGCTACAGAACATAAAACCAAAAATCATTTAATCTTTACCGCTTTCATTCATTTATGTAGCTTAAGTCACCCTTCAGTTATCATTTGTTTGCCCATGTCTTAATGCTTCATACCACAGTTGTGTGCAGAGGTCTCATGTTGCCAAATAATCCAAAAATAAAAATAAACACCACTCACTATGACGCAGTGCAATTGTACACTGCAGTAATAAGTAAAGTAAAATAAGTAAATTAGCGCCTTAATTAAAGGAGACAAACACAATTGCAAGCATGTAACTGGAAATAAAAAGAGCAACACGAAATTAGTAAATTCACTTTTTGGCTTTTAATGGACAACATGTGGTTTGTTGCAGCCGTGGTGAAATAGTTGTGCCTCAGCAAACAAAAACGCAGTTGAAAAGGCCATGCATCAGAAGATGGACAAGAGGCCGCTGCAGTTTTCCACACAGACAACACACACATATACATTATCCTCTCTTCATATGAGACCTGACAGAATAAGACAACATCTGTTCCCTCAGCAGGATGCAATTCTATGCCTCAAAGCCTGTGGGGTTTCTATTTAGACACTCAGCCATTATAGCGAACAAATATGAAGTCTATCAATATGTGCATCCAAAATAAATCCCAAGCAGTGGCATACAAATTGATTCACTTCATTTGTAGTCCTAAATCACGCTAATGAAAATTACATTGTTTCACTCAATGGGGCAAATAAAAACTGAATGATGCAGTTGTTTAATTAAACTCAACATGTAGTTTTAGAATTGTGTTGTAAATTTTCAGTTCATAATCCTGACCTTATGTTCCTGTTCATAAAATGAATTATACATGGGTTAGGCAACCCATGTTTGGTCTGAATTGTCAGTGAATAAAAAGTTGTGTTCTTTGTGAGGCTGTTTTGACACATTCAGGCAAATTTCACAAAGCATATTTTTCTTGAGCTATTTCATGGCAAATTTCCATCCAACATCATGCACATGACTTTTCTTAGGGTACACCAACAATGAAGATTTGATCATCATCAGCATTCACACCGAGGTGCAAAAAACAGAGGACACAATTTGCACGTATACCTGTCCAACGCATGCTCGCATACCAACTGCTTGTCTAGCTGTCGTATGCAAAACATGTAAATACTACACAGTAAATGAACTCTTCAGTAGAGTAGTGGTACGCACACGCAGCAATCGGCTTTGAATCTGACTTATTCACATGTACACGTCTGTCGAAAATGTAGAAAGAATAATAATACTGCATTGTTGAAAGACTTCCACTTAAATGTTGCTGTTTTACTCACAAGACGTGCAAGACTTGGATAAATGTACTCACAGATATAGGAAAATGTTCTTATTTTTTATAAAATGTTAGTGAAACAGTTCGTGGCAACGTCTCGCCACGCCACCCACACACACCTTGGAACATAGTGGCAACACGTCGTCTACAAACTGCCGTACCAAAATTCTTGCCCTCCTTCTTCTTCATTTCACACACAGAATTATTCAGTGAGAAAATATGGACTCCCATTGCACAAAATTCTTGAAATTGCCACAAACGCGCTAAGGAAAGCATGTGCAGAGCTGGACTGAAATATCGATTTTTCCGGTACCAGCTCTTCGTGCTCCAAATTTCACTCTTAAATCAAAATAGTGATACTTTTGATGTATGATTTTGTCCTTTGTTATTGTATATTAGCTAGGGCTATATTGTAAATCACCCCACTACCTCAGTATACTTCAGGGTTTCAAATCAATCAAAATGACCATGATGTCTTGTATTTTTTATGCTATGGTTTGAAATACTGTACACTGCGTTTTAAAATTTACCAGACACATTAGATGAACTTGGCTGAATTGTCCCGCGACCCTAATGAGGATAAGCCGTATAGGAAATGAATAAATGAAGGAATGGCTGAATTGTATACAGCATCAAAAGAAATGCGAGTAATATCATGCTTTTGCGCATGCACATCACTTTCCAGACACTTTGCGTTCACATTAACAAGTCGCATTTATTTGGTAATGTGAACGACAACATAAGATAAGAAAACAGATTTAGACCATTTTTGACTTTTGTGCATTAAAACTCCACAAAAAAGGTCAGTGAAAAAATACAGTACAAGTTTACAACACTTCTACAAAATATTGATTGATATTTGATCCTAAAAAATGTAGAATTACTGTTGTTGTGTGAAACACAATATGGGGGGTAAATGGCGTTTGGTGGAAGTCTGCGCTCACCGAGTGCTGTTCTAGATTGTTCATAGAATGCACACCGAACGATTCGTATCTGTTTCCTTCTTTCCTCTAATAAACAGTGTGTGTAATGCTAATGAGGCGTTCAAGAGCAACGCACATGTGTTAGTGTTAGGGAATGGGTTTTTTTAAATAAAATACGACTGCAAAAAAAGTTGCATGTGCCAGAACTTTAATAAAGAAGGTGGGAAATACTACTGATTTCAACGAGGAACTCGTAGCAAACTACAAAGGCAAAGGCCAAGTCTGTTACAAAAGGATTGTAATGTAAAGGTAGGAACCGTTAACACAGGTTGCAGAGGGAATGGATTAAGGGAGACACATTGCAGAAGGTAAGCAGGGGCAGTCTGTTTAATGATGATTGTACCTGCAGCTGAAGTTTACAACGAAGTTCAAGTGAACAAGTATACAGTCCTAACAATCCACTCTTCAAGGTTATGTTTATAAAGGACTAAGGTGAAACAGCATTCATGTGGCTCTCCTGTCCCCTCCTGTCCTTTTCCACTCGGCTCCATGTTCACCAACAAGTCTTCAATAAAGGTATAAAAGTGATGTTACATGTTTATTTATCAATGTCATTCATCTTTTATCTTTACTTTGATGGTTATATATTTTGCTTAATTTTATGCATGTACATGTACACAAAAATGCGTTGTCTTCATTTATTTAGGTGTCTGGAAGGGATTATTTGGATTCAGAAAAAGACTATCTGAGTGAATTTGAAGCAAAACTCTGGTCAAATCTCATTTGTTTGTGCTGCATTTGCGCTATTCTGTGCAATCAAAATTAACATTTCTTATGTTTCTTTTATAGGTCAACCAAAGATCAAGCAGCCCCTGTTATGCTCAGAATGGAACCAAAATAGTTTCATTTTTTTGTGCTGCATTTGTGCTGTTTTGTGCAGTTATTATGTAATAGCCCAGAACTTTGTTATATCTCAAAAGCCAAATCAGCATAAACATTAATTTTAACTGCACAAAACAGCACAAACGTAGCACAAACAAATGAGACTAATTTGGTTTCATTCTAAACATGCCGGGGATGCGTGCAATTTGGTTGACCTATAAAAGAAACTGTAAAAACTCAAAAACAAAAGCAGCACAAACGTTAATTTGAATTGTACAAAACAGCACAAACGCAGCACAAACAAATGAGACTATTTGACCAGAGTTTTGTGCGGAGTGGGGGGCAACTTCACTCAGGTAAAAAAACAGATTCAGTTTGTCCGTGTTTCGGCTATGTCTGACCTTCTGCAACGAATTTATGACAAAAACTGAGTTTCCACTCTGCTTCACAATAACAGCACCTCTGCTGGCTCCAGCCAAGTAGTACCTCAATTGCTTCAAGACACAGATATTTTGACCTGGTATAATGTGGAACAAAGAACATTTAAGCTGAGTATATATTTTTAGAAACATACCCACATTCAGTAGCAGTTCTTGTATCATACCTGACACGTACAGTCATTGTCTCACCACAACACACCACCTGTTTATGCAGTGCTTATCTGAATGTCTTTGGGAAAAAAGGTCTAGTGTTGAGAATAATCCCCCATAAGCTGAAAATCTGTCTGAGATGTGCATGAAGCAAAGTTGACCCTCTCCTTGGATCTGTGCAGATATAACTGTGTTAGAAAGATTATACCCCTTCTAAAAATCTAATTTTCTCTCCAGGAAAACAAGTTACAGTAAAATGCTTAATTCAGCTGACTAATGTGCTATTCTACTTCATGCACGGCTGACATTATCAAGAGCTTGAGAGGTTCCACGTGTCACTGCCTGTTACAGCTGAGTATTTAATGCCAAGCTATTTCTGTAGGAGCTCTAATGAGGATCTTGACGTGCTTTCTTGGTGGTAATATACCAGGAGCTAGTACATTGTCCAGCAGGGACACAACTCACACAATATCTCTGTTGTGTCTTGGTAATGTCAAGCATAAGAAACCAAGTCAGTTCCTGCGGCTATCTTCAAAGCCTGTGGCCACTGGATATGATCCACGGCATGTCCCCAAGAGGTCGCCAAGAGGATGAAAAGATAAGCTCTGGAGGAATTCAAAGCCTTCACACTATGCTGCCAGCCACTTTGTTGCTATACAAGACTTCAGGTCTGCGAAGGGTGCTTCTCCTGTGCAGGAGAAGCCAAGCTTAAACTCCCCTCGAATTTAACACCAAATGTGCCGTGTAATTGTTGAGGCTGAGGCTCCATTTTTTTGCTGCGATAGCGAAGAGAGATGCTCCTGGTGGCACAAAATTCTGTGACTCTGACCATGATTATTCACAGCAGCAGTGGGAACAGCACGCTCTCATTCTTGAGCGCACAAATATGAATTGCATTAGTTGGCATAGTTCTCTGACGCTTGTTCACCTCTGCCTCGGGGAGAACAGGGCCAGCACGGCGACATAGCCCCTGCCAGCAGTACAAATCATGTGATTTTATTTTTTTCTAATGAGTGTCCACACATTTGTACACCTTCTTAATACTATAACGGTATTCAAAGTTCCATTAGTAGGGTGTTACAGCACAGACAAACAGGGTGGGGAGCTATAATTTTTGTTAAACAGTGACACCTCTGCTATTGATCAATTCTGCTTGGCCTGGATGCCGAAGTGATGAAGTGAGGACTGTGTCTGCGCTGTTAGAACTAGGGCTCTATGGTCCTCTATGCTTCTTATTTACTGGCATCCCTGATGCTGGAAGAGCAGCAGCATGACCAATTAGTTGCCATTCATCAACTCATTTTGTGACCTAAGAAATCTTTTTATTTCATAACCACAGTAACCATTTTCTTCGCATTTTGCAAGTAGCACTGAGCACATACGATGCGATCGATACGGTGATCTACAGTGTACTGAGACCATCACAAACAATGAAGGAAAGGTAGATGCATCCTGCTGAATGTGCAGACGTTCACTCTTTAAAATCATTAACATAGTTCTGTGTGGGGTCAATATTTTAAAGCATACAAATCAACAGGGGTCAAATATATACTGTATACAGTCAATGAATAAAAAACGCACAATGAAAAAGTTGATATCTGGTCATTTTAAATTAAATGAAGGTGGAACACACTCCCTGGATGCTTCAAAAAGCCAGCCTTTACGAAGACAAAAAGCTGATTTATGCCTGACACTGTCAGAGAATT
Source organism: Oostethus manadensis (assembly GCA_024372805.1). Classification (NCBI taxonomy): domain Eukaryota; kingdom Metazoa; phylum Chordata; class Actinopteri; order Syngnathiformes; family Syngnathidae; genus Oostethus; species Oostethus manadensis. Next base: position 2,497,918 of record QODF01000038.1, read on the forward strand.
GTTAATTTAACATTATATTTTTGCAGTGGTGTACAACTATATGATACTGTGAGCTTTCTGATGTTTAATCATATTCTGTAGTGCACTCACAATATGAGTGGCACCTTTGAGTAACACTTATTTAATTAAGCATGCGTACATAATGCTGTGCATAGCCACTGAAGATTTGACTAGGTATACAGTAAACAGGCAAACAATATAAACACTTAATATAATAACTACAGGGAACCCTCGTTTATCGCGCTAGATAGGTTCCAGAACTGGCTGCGATAGCTGAAATCCGTGAAGTAGGGACACCACATTTATTTAACAGGTATTCAGTATTCAGACTTTTAAAACCCTCCCTTTACATAGTACTGTTAACAAACCACCCTTTACAGTAATGTACAGATATCTACAATACGTACATGCAGTACACAGGCACGTTCCGGAAAATCGGCTATATATTTTCTCTTATAATATACATACGGGGCCGCACGGTGGATGACTGGGTAGCACGTTGGCCTCACAGTCAGGAGGTTCAGGGTTCGAATTTCCGTTGGGCATCTCTGTGTGGAGTTTGCATGTTCTCCCCGTGCGTGTGTGGGTTTTCTCCGGGTACTCCGGTTTCCTCCCACATTCCAAAAACATGCATGTTAGGTTAATTGGCGACTCTAAATTGTCCATTAGAGTATGAATGTGAGTGTGAATGTTTGTTTGTCTATATGTGCCCTGTGATTGACTGGCGACCAGTCCAGGATGTACCCCGCCTCTCGCCCAAAGTCTACTGGGATAGGCTCCAGCATCCCGTGACCCTAATGAGGATAAGCGGTACAGAAAATGAATGAATGAATGAATATACATACGTACTGTAATGGAAAAAATCCGCAAAGTCGTGAATCCGCAATAGTCGAACCGCGAAGTAGCGAGGGTTCACTGCAATGCTAAACTGCACAAATACACGGAAGACTGAGAAAAGGGAGTTTATTTTGGGTTGTGTTCTGCATCTGAATTGGCACTTCAGTTAAAAATTAGCAGGAAGGCTCAAATGAAAGTCAGCTCATTCACACTTGAGAGTAAATGATTGTTGACTCTCTGGAGCGCCATCCAAGCACTTGCATGCATATGCACATGGCATCATGGCATGTGTTATGTTATGTAATAAGAGACAAGCACAACTCAAAAGTTCACACAGGTATGCTTTTATCATAAGACAAATACAAAGCTGGCTGACAGAGCTGGACATGCCTTAACAAGTGTTAACAAAAACTCTAGAGTGAAATATGGCGAGCTGCTTGAGTTTGATGTTTACCAGCAGTGCTCGGAAGCACTTCAGGAACGCAAGGAAAAGTGCACACCATACGTCATTAACGTTCACGTGGATTTAGATTAGAAAGCTCTTACCTCCGTCAGTAAAGGGCTTCAAAGCAGGTTTGTCATGACGCTCTCATCGCTCTGAATGTTTTATCTCCACGACGTCTGTGGGAACTCAACATGTTCTCTGAGAAGCAGTTCGCATTGTCTTTAGTTCCCCTGTTCAGTCCTGTCAACAACACTGTCTGACTGCTCTTCAACGATCCGCAGATGTGCCTCTACGCGCCGCTTCCAGCTCCTCGTGAGCACCGCACTAACTCATGTGGCCCCTGCAGGCTCACCCGTCCGCTCCAGCCGGCCCAGCCTCCTTGTTCCCCCGCCCCTGGCATCTGTTCCACCGCGGCGTGGATGTGACACGGGCTGCGGGAAGAGCTTATGGCCTCAGTCGGCCGTCCGAGGTGAAGGACGGCTCTCTATGCTGCGGAGAGGCAGCGCCGCACAGTTCGCTCCAACGCGGACCAACAGCACTGCCTGCCGCACTTAAAGAGACACAACACAACACACAACGCTACAAGGGGCGCCGCGGACGCGCCGGAGTTCCTGGACCCTGCTTTCCGCGACACGCAGCACACGCTTGCCGGGCCCCCAGAAAGCAGTGTGGACAGTTTTAAATAACAAAGTAAGTTAACTTCCTCAAAATAAACAAACATTGTAGCACCTCACCGGACAAGCAGGGCAAGACATGTTGTAAATGTCTTTTGTTGTAAAAGCACATTTCAAAAACGTGTCCATTGTGGTTCATATAACAAACCTGTAGGTGTCAGGATTACTGTGTGAAAATTATTTGGGAATTAGGTCAATTGTCTTTTGTGTCCAGCACACTGGATTGAGACCACTTTTGCCAACTTTTCAGTAAGAAAAGTGCCCATTGGCTGTCCTAGAAGTCGATGAATTACGTCATTGTATAATTTACATCTAAGCATAACCTCGTAGGAGGGACAAAAAATTGAGTAAAAACATCATCATTATATTTAGAACGTCAAATAAACTGGATTATTGGTTTTGTTCATTTAAAATTGGCCATCATTTTGTCAAAATACAATAACTTTAATATTTTATCTTGGCATCTCAAAGTTCTCCCATCTCACGTTGGCGATTGAAAGCTTTTTCAAATTAGTACCAGCAATTGAGTAACAATAAAATACTGTGTAAAACGCTGTGCAAAACAGGGCAAGCTCCATTCCTGCGGCATTGCGGCTCGCGCATGCGTGATTCATTTGCACTTTCAATGCATAGAGCTCCACATCATGCTCTCAGTGTGGCAGGAAAGCTGACTGTAAACTCCCAGCTTGTAACTGCCTGTGGGCAGGGCGGACCTGTCACCAGCACCAGTCCCCAAATACCAGAAATCTCCCCAGCCACACCAGAAAGAGTGAATTGATTGTTGCCAGTCGCTTTTAAGAAATTATCTTGTCAAAGGGGGTTTTGGAATGTCGCCATACTGTATCTAGCAACAAAATCACCAAGTTGACAACACTCATTGCAACACTTGTGACCTAGAGGCAGTCCACCGAACTTCCGCTTTCCAGTTGGGGGCAAACGTTTCAATATGAACATGTTCAGTTACCACCGTCTGTGCAGATGATACAAGACAAATACCACAAAAAATAGATGAATGTGATGTGGTGGATCCATACACTCTTAAAAAGAAATACTTTTCACAGCATCACTGAAGTTGACACACAAGTTCCACAATTGCAAGGAGTTCAAGCACTACAAAAGTATGGACATTAGTATTTTTGTTTTTTCTTGGTTTACTTTTTAGTCCTCTGTTGAGTGGGGGTTTTTTCAGTGCCATCTCTCCCTGTTGCTCTCACTAGAAGTGCAGTAGCACACTGTATTTGTTCCCATAGCACACTAAAAAATTGTGTTTCAAACTTTAGATTCAGATTTTAATGACATTTCAGCTGCATATACATAACAAAGTGCATTCATATCGTATATACCATTTATCTTGTCCAGAAGCTGCAATCAATTAATTTGAAAGGCCTAAAGTTGGAGTTCACTTTCTAAGCACTTGTAGGCTATGACTCAATGTGGTGTAAAAACTCAGTATAAGTCTGATACGAAATTGAAGAGAAAGAAGTCATCTACTTAACAAACGTGCATACAATCATCAAGATTTCAAGAATTAAGTGGTAAATTGACAACAATAATGTTGTATATTTACGAGAAAAGATTGTCGTATTACGAGAGAACAAATGTAACCTTACGGGAATAAAAGCCGTAACATCATTTTATAGGCATTGCCTGAGAAACAGAGAGCCGAATGTGGAGGGGCGGGATACTAGAAAGTAGCGGTGAGATGATGCTAACCAAAGCTGGCCTGTTTGCGACCAACTGCTCTGTTTTGCTGTCTCATTAAAAAAGCTTGTCTGAAGCCAGAAGGAAGTTTTCCCTACTGAAGAACTATGCTGTGGTTTCCCTCGGACACGTAGGACACGTAGGACACGATGACACGTAAAATTACTACTTTAAATCTCATAAAATTACAACTTTTAATCTCGTAAATGCATGATTTTAACTCTTGTAATATTACGACTTTTAATCTCGAAATCTTAAATTATTAGGACAACTAATTTTATTATTTATCATTACATTTATTTATTGTTTTGTTATTGTTTAACTCAGCTCTGTTTGGTCCTACGAGTTATTAGTTGTCAAATATGTAATAAAAAAAAGTTAAAAAGTTTTTAACTTTTGTTTTTAAACTTTAAATCTGTAAAACTGGCCTAATTAAAACATGTATGACTTGACACAACTCGCAGACAAAAAGCAGTGACTCGACTTGCCTTGCTTGACAAAGAGCAGTTAATAATTGACTTGACTTGCTTGGTTCTCGTAAAGATTGACTCAAAAAGAGTGACTTACTCCCACCTCTGACTGCACATAAACCAAACCTGGAAGCTAGAAATAGCCAAACCAGGATTTTGCACACAGACATAACTCACACTGTGGTAATGAGATCTACCAACAGAACAAAATCTGCTATGTGTACAGTGGTCACCATTAATGACAATAGCAACACTTATGTGATTAATCCATATACAAAATGTAAAATACAGTTCTAAATATAATGTCCGCAGTGGCACGTTTTTGACTACACAAGAGGGGAGTCCAAAGTGCTGCATGGTGGGGAATTTTTAGCCTGCAGCTTGTTTTTTTTTGGCCCTAGTCATATTCTGAAAATGAAATGAATTCATTATTAATGAGATATACAGGTGGTATTTGGTTTCCAACATTCCATGTTGTGTGGTTAGGTACAGGGTCCCATAAAATAATTTTAAACTTTTGTGTGGTTTTGTTTGGGGGGGTGCGGTTATAACGAAGTGTGCTGCAGAAGATACACTAAGAGGTCCATATTGGCCGCACTCGTCTCAATCTCAATTGGGTTTTTAAATGCCATTTCTGTGGGCTTTACGAGACTAGTTGTGGGTTTTGTGGTCTCTATTGGGTAACTCTGTGTGGAGGTTGCATGTTCTCCCAGTGCATGCATGGGTTTTCTTTGGGTACGGTTTTCTCCCACATTTGAATGGGATGGATGTCTCAATTGCTTAACTATCGGGACCATCGTTAAGGATAAAGATTGTATTGTAACGTCTGTCTGGATGTTGTAAGGATGACAAAGCTGCAACCATGCCTTCACAACATCAGCAAACTCAACTGCCCTCTCTGCACGCAGCCATCCTTCTTATGCATCCCCACATTCGCATAGTCAGGACTCACATCACGTTCACAGATGGTCGGAAATCACGGAACTCTTTAACACTATAGTAACACATAACTGCCAAGCTACTGATCTTCTGAAAGAGTCAATAAAAACTGGACAGTGTAGTGGTGTTATTATTGAGGAAGAGAGGTTGATAGGGCCTTGGCTTTTTAAATTTATGTTTTCGTTTAATTCTTGAATTTATTATTTTCTATATTTTATGTTTTTCATGAGTTTTATTTAGAGTGAGGGACTTAGTTAATTAGAGTTAACTAAGGTATAAATTAGGTTTGGGCCATACGGTGGTCGAGTGGTTAGCATGTTGCCCACACAGTCAGGAGACCTGAACACCTGGGATTGAATCTCTGTGTGGAGCTTGCATGTACTCCCCGTGCGTGTGTGGGTTTTTCCTGGGTACTCCATGTTCCTCCAACATTCCAAAAAATGTTTAGGTTAATTGGCGACTCTAAATTGTCCATAGGTATGAATGTGAGTGTGAATGTTTGTTTGTCTGCCCTGCGATTGACTGGCAACCAGTCCAGGGTGTACCCCGCCTCTTGCCCGAAGTCAGCTGGGGTATGCTCCAGCAAACCCATGACCCAAATGAGGATAAGCGGCATAGAAAATGGATGGATGGATAAATTAGGTTTAAGATCTGACATACACCTGGGTGTCTAGGAAAGGAACTCATACGTAACCTGAGAACCGCCTATCATATTATCACATTTTTAGTAGAGGTGTCGTGTGATCTTAAGATTAAAACGTGACAAGATTTTTTGTTTGGAGGAAATCTGTCTCATGGAAGAGGGCAGCCAGTAGTCAAACAGACTGTGACCTATGGCATTGTTACTATGAATGATGATACAGTAATATGGAAGTGGCAGTGTGCAAGGCACTATTGGAACTGCACATGAAGTGCTTTCCACACACTGGTAACCTTGCAATGCAATCTAGCATGTCCTCAATGTCAGCGCCAATGAGTGATTAGAAGTGCGCATTAAAACTGAAAAAAAGTGTTTCTTGCATCATGCATTTATTTGGTAATTAAATACAACCGGTCAATAAAGGTTAAGCTTTCACCATGCAAGTAAGCAAGAGTGGAGCTCTACCTCCATACCGCTATGCAATGCAGGTTTGAAAGCTTCATAAACCCCACCACAATGCAACCCAGCTCTTGACCAGCGACAAATCTAAGAAGACACAGCTTGGACACATTCCTTTTTTGCCCACCTGGCAGCACCTCGCCTTCTTGGCGAAAACACAGCAAATGTGTTTTAATGCCGATCCCAAAAGACGATCACCGGTAGCTAGCTGCAGCTCACAGCAATCCTTTGGTGCACTGCAGTATCTTGACCTAACTAACATCTTTGGCAGAGTCGTCATCCCACCTTCCCCTCCTGAAAAAAAAGTTCCATGCGAACACGACATGTTTGTTATGAACTGCCAACACGTGCCACGGAAACGAAAATCTTACGCGAGTAACATGTCAAACAAGACAATTGACTATCACGGTGTGATCATCATTCAAACGGCAGCCATGTGGCTAACACTCGCGCATTTGTGTGTAACAGTTGAAAGCTAAGCTAATAACCCGGAAAATAATAAATTCATTGGACGAGATAAGCAGAATTTCACAGCAGTGGTAGATGCCAAGTGCTTTTTCATGTACCTGGAAGTAACGTACTCTCAATGTACCGACATCCAAAATGTCCTTAAAGAAGAGTCATCCTCTAAAAGTGTCACCATGAAGTGATATTATGTTTGCTTCGGAAAGTAAGTCCAACATGTTGTTGTCTAAATAATAAGGTGATTTTACAAGGAATCACTGGAGTGCCAAAATTACAAGTAAATATAAAGCAAATCAAAAATACAAAAATATGACAATGTAGTCATATTATTTTTCCATTTTTTCTTTGCTTTTTGCATTTTGTCATAGCTTTATCTGTATTGTCTTTGTTTTTTCTATTTTCTCGTTAATGTTCCTGTTTTACATTTTTTGTTATTGCATTTACCGATAGCTCAGCTGATGACAAAAAGCAAAGGCAAATGAAGGACGAGGGCGGGTCCTTCAGCCAGGGTGACTAATCCATACATGATCACACGATTGCTGCTTGCAGTGAAAATACAATAGCTATGTTTTAATGTAGCGCTTAGTGTGAGTGACCGGAAGCGGGTCACTTTGTGCAAACGTTTTACATGACGGAGTCCATTACAAAGTTGCTGAAAGAAGTGGCTAACAGCCTGGATGGTACTAGTCACCCTGGCATAAGGACCTACCCACATTCATTTGCCTTTGCTTTTTGTCATCAGCTAGAGCCATCTGATAAATGCAAAGACAAAAAGCAAATGGAAAAGACAAAGACAAAACAATAAAATAAATGACAAAAAACTAATACAGATAATGCTATGACAAAATGGAAAAAGAATATGACTACATTTGTATATTTTTTTGTTTTATTGATTATCTTTAGCCGCACGGTGGCTGAGTGGTTAGCACATTGGCCACACAGTCAGGAGATCTGGAAGACCTGGGTTCAAATCTCCGTGGGGCATCTCTGTGTGGAGTTTGCATGTTATCCCCGTGCGTGCGTGGGTTTTCTCCGGGTACTCCGGTTTCCTCCCACATTCCAAAAACATGCATGTTAG
>QODF01000038.1:2507868-2537752 GCA_024372805.1 Oostethus manadensis
AAGATTATGAACAGAATCGGTGACAAAGGGCAGCCTTGGCGGAGGCCAACATTCACCGGAAACAAGCTCGACTTACTGCTGGCAATGCGAACCAGGCTCCTGCTTCGATTGTACAAGGACCGAATGGCACGTAGTAGCGGGCCACCAATCCCGTACTCCCAGAGCACCCCCCAAATGACACCACAAGGGACACGGTCAAATGCCTTTTCTAGGTCTACAAAGCACATGTAGACCGGTTGGGCAAACTCCCACATACCCTCCAGTACCCTTGCAAGGGTGTAGAGCTGGTCCAGTGTTTTGCGACCGGGACGAAAACCACATTGCAGCTCCTGTAACCGAGGTTCGACCGGTTGTGCCCTTCTCTCCAGCACCCAGGACTAGACTTTCCCAGGGAGGCTGAGGAGTGTACGTATCCTCAGACTCTGCTTCCTCTACGGAAGGCATGTCAGTGGGATTTAGAAGGGCCTCGAAGTATTCCTTCCACCGACCAACTATATCCACAGTTGAGGTCAGCAAGCCCCCGTCCGCACTGTAAACAGTGTGAACTGGGGGCTGCTTCCCCTTTCTGAGGTGTCGGACGGTTTGCCAGAACCTCTTCGAGGCCGACCGCAACTTGTGCTACATAGTCTCACCGATCTCCTCCCACACCCGAGTTTTTTCCTCGACCACCGCTAAAGCCGCGTGCCGCTTGGCCTGCTGGTACCTGTCAGCTGCTTCGGGAGTCACGCACGCCGTCCATGCTTGATAGGACTCCTTCTTCAGCTTGACATCAGCCCTAACCCCCGGTGTCCACCATCGGGTTCGGGGCTTGCCACCACGACTGCACCAACCACCTTGCAGCCGCAACTACAACTGGCTGCCTCAGCAATAGAGGCACAGAATACGGCCCATTCGGACTCAATATCCCGGTCCTCCCACGAGATGCAGTTGAAGGTCTGCCGGAGATGAGAGTTGAAGACTCGACGAACGGGAGACACTGCCAGCTGTTCCCAGCACACCCTCACTACGCGTTTGGGTCTGCCAGGTCTGTCTGGCATCCTTCCCCGCCATCTAATCCAACTCATCACCAGGTGGTGGTCAGTTGACAGCTCAGCCCCTCTCTTCACCCGCGTGGCCAGAACATGCGGACGCAGGTCTGATGATACGACCACAAAGTCGATCATGATGTGTGTTATTCAATCGCTTCACGTTGCCGGTTGTGTCTGGACCTGTGCAAGGATACTGGAAGGTATGTGGGAGTTTTCCCAACCGGTCTACATGTGCTTTATGGACTTGGAAAAGGCATTCGAAAAGCGTCCCTCGTGGTTTCCTGTGGGGGGTGCTCCGGGTGTATGGGATTGGTGGCGTGCTAGTACGTGCCATTTGATGCTTGTACAACTGGAGCAGGAGCCTGGTTCGCATTGCCAGTAGTAAGTCTAGCATGTTTTCGGTGAACGTTGGCCTCTGCCAAGGCTGCCCTTTGTCACAGATTTTGTTCATTAACGTTCATGGACAGAATTTGTAGGTGCAGCTAAGGCATCGAGAGGGAGCAATTTGGAGGCCCAAAGGATCTCTTCTTCTCTTCAGGCAATGTGGGCCTGATGACCTCACATGGCTGTGACCTTCAGCGTTTACTGGGGCGGTTTGCAGCTGAGTGTGAAGATTCTGGGATAAGACTCAGTACCTCCAAATCCAAGGCCGTGGTTCTCAGTCGGAAACGGATGGATTGGACCCTCCGGGCTGAGAGTGAGATCTTGAATCAGTTGGAATCAGAGTTCAAGTATCTCGAGGTCATTTTCACAAGATACAAATTAGGGGTCCACTGTGCTGAAATAGTTTTTATGACAAAGGTATAGAAGGAGGTTCAGGGTTCGAATTTCCGTTGGGCATCTCTGTGTGGAGTTTGCATGTTCTCCCCGTGTATGCGTGGGTTTTCTGCGGGTACTCCGGCTTCCTCACACATACTAAAAACATGCATGTTAAGTTAATTGGCGACTCTAAATTTTCCATTAGAGTGTGAATGTGAGTGTGAATGGTTGTATGTCTGCCCTGCGATTGACTGGCGACCAGTCCAGGATGTACCACGCCTCCCACCGAAGTCAGCTGGGATAAGCTCCAGCATACCCATGACCCTAATGAGGATAAGTGGTATAGAAAATGGATGGATGGATGGTATGGAAGATAGTGGAACAGAATTTACCGACGTTTCCCAACGTATTATCCTGTATTTATTTTGCATACTTAAGTTTACTATTAATATGAATAATTGATATAAATTTGCATTTCTCCCTGTGCGTGTGTGGGTTTTCTCCGGGTACTCTGGTTTCCTCCCACAATCCAAAAACGTGCATGTTAGGTTAATTGGCGACACTAAATTGTCCAAATGTATGAATGTTAGTGTGAATGCTTGTATGTCTGCCTTGCAATTGACTGGTGACTAGTCCAGGGTGTACCCCGCCTCCTGCCCAAAGTCAGCTGGGATAGGGTCCAGCATATCCGCGACCCTAATGAGGATATGCGGCATAGAAAATGGATGGATGGATGAATGAATTGTAAATGGGCCAATTTAGGACAAAAAGTCATCAAAAAATATTTTACAAGAGTAGTACCACAACACTGCCTCTACTAAAACTGTTGCCCCCGCGACCCGGAATAGTACCACAACACATATATCAAATCTTTATATTATATACAGTGGAAGCCCGGGATACAAAATTAATTCGTTCATAAAGGATTTTTGTTAGTCAAATTTTTTTGTAACCCAAACAACATTTAACAAGAAAATTGGCTAATTCGTTCCACTGACCCTGAAGACGCCTCATACAAGAGAAAAACCCACTGTTATTAACATTTAATAAAGTATAAATAAGTGCTGATTAATATAAAATATTTAATCAGTATAAATAACGAGTATTGTAATACAAATGTAAAGTAATAATGAAATAGAATGTATATTTTGTTAAAATTCTAAAAGTTTCTTACCTTTAATACGCAGCCAAGTGCCGTACAGTACAGTACGTACACTGGCAGTGATAAACCAATCAGACAACATTACGTAATACGTACTGTACGTACACTTTTCTCCGCCATGCTTCCAGTAGGAATCCTACCGGTATGCTGCAAACAACATTATATATATATATATATATAATATATATATATATATGTGTGTGTGTCTGTGTATTTATATAATTATATAGAGATAAAAAGATAATATATTAAACTTGGCAATTTTCTTCAGCTGCACTTGGGTTCCCTTAAAAGGAATCTTATTTTTAAAAACAAACCATTCTGCAAGACTATTCTAGTACTAAAAACACAGTATAAAGTGAGCTAAAGTTCTGCATGTGGATGCATGAGGGCAATATACATAGTTTGATCAATCATGCAGTTTATAAGCTCCTTTCATGCACAACTCACCCAAAGGAGTTCACCTATTTCAAAAGGAAATTATGGAGCGATAAGAAATAGCTCTCCTGCCAGCTCAGTTAATGGCTGTCTGCTGGAAGTTGCTGACTGCATTGTTGGAAAAATGGAACATGGCAATAGAACTGATAACATCCGACACAATGACACTGAGCATCAGAGCTTTTTGTTCAGACTGCTTAAAACTATGGAAAACAACACAACTTTGTTTTGTAGAGCTTTGTAAATACCTTTTTTTCTTTATTTAGTTATATGTTCACAATGGAATACAATTCAACAGCTCAAAATATGTTAATGCTCAGTTTTGGCATTAATTTAGTGCCATTGCAGTTTGCTTTGGTGCAGAACTGTACTGCATTATCCTTCTCATGTTGCTAAAAAGGGTAAGCACCTTTCAGAATGATGCTGTGCTGTTCTGCACCATTTCATTTAAAACCAAGCATTGTTTGTTTGTTGTGATAGCTCTTTTGTTGGATCTCATTGGATTGTGTAGATACACGCCTTGTTTTTATGTACAGTATTTGTGGCATGTGTTTATCCCAGCCAAGCAGATCTGTTTATGGTCACGTGGCGATTCACTTCGCTCCTAGGATCAAAAATCAAGCACATGCAATAGATCATAGCTTAGAACTTGTGTGGGTTTCTGTGCACATGTGTGAATTGGGGTTACGTTTAGTTTAGGGTAAGGGACAAACAAGTGTGTGTGTGCGTGTGTGGCCAGATGGCCGTCATTTGTAGCAGTTGGTGTCCAACATTTTGACTGCAAGGAAATAATAAACAAGCCTGTTTACAAAATGAACTATGGATACAGAAAATCCTTTTTCTCCAAAAGGGGGGCATGACAAAAAAGTTTAGGAGCCACAGCATTAAGACAACAGTTTTTTTGTTGTTTCTTTTTGCCAGCTGTGACTTTAGATTTTAATCCTCCTGACTTCTGCATCTGCTTCACCCCTATCAAATCCTGATCCAGATGTTGAGCAACTGTGTGTTGCTGCTGGATTGCTACAGTGAGATCGGGATGATTATCCATTCTGTTGAGCATAAATCTCCCTGTGTGTAAACTGTGCCTCTTCAATCAGGCCCATCACTCTCATCCCTGACAGTCCCGGCAATTAAATCAATGTCTTAGAGCAACTATACTGCCTAGATCTTTGAAGAGCATTTACACACATAGACGATTCGCATGCAAGCAGCTAGTGCAAACAAGATATGCACGCAAGGATATCCAAGAGGACACAAGCATAGATTCCTCGATCAATTTAACACAAAAAAGAGTTAATGAAAAAACGTCGCCCCACCTTTGAGGTTAGGGGATGTCTTATGGATCATCAGCAGACTGAGTAGGCTATTAAACGTCGGCCTGCCCTTAAGAGATCTTGTGCTGACACAACAGAGATGACTCTGCATATTCCAGCAGCATTAATTCATGGTTTGGTTGTTGTCTGTGCTGTCGCCCGTAGTGCTGTCACCTACAATTACTCTTCTCTGTGTGGTGACTCAGCGATGGTCTCCAACTTGGAGAGGCACTTTAAAAATCGCCAGTGCGCAAGTGGCGATATTACTCACGCTGAATAAAGCAGACAGGACGGGACCACAGCCAAACAACAGCATCCTAAAATGTATATGTTTATGGAGGGCAAAATGATTTGTTGGTTTATTCACACAGACATCTCTGCATTTGTAAATAAATGCAAATCATCCTCTGTGTTTTTATGTCCTTCCCCAAGACAAATGTATGCATTATTAGAGGTTGCAAGTGAGGTTTCAATCAAGCAAGAGATAAAACTCTAGGCTAGCAGACACTGTGGCAGCTCACATACATCTACATCACAAGTTAGCTGTGTGATAGCCACTGGCTTAGCTCCCACTCAGATGCAAAGACAAAAGAAAATAGATGATAATGACCACGTTGTACAAAATCTTAAGGGAACACGTTGGCGAGGGTGATATTTACTTTGATGGGACCTTTTTGTCACGCCTTGCTGTGACACCGGGGTTTGTTTGTCATGTTGTGGTGCTTTTCTTCCTGCCATCTTTATTTACTGTGTTTTTCTGTGCAGAGCCGTGAACAATGAGGTGGGCGGAGTTGCTGGAGGTGCGCAGCTGATCCTCATCAGTCTTCTCCCTTTTTTAACCCATCTGTGGCGACTGGATGGCACTTGGTGATTCTCACTACTCGCTCCTACTCCAGCTGTCGTGCCATCCAGTCTCGCCGAGCCAGTCTGCTGCACTTTACGTAACTCTGCCAGTCTAGTTTTGTAACTGTGATTGTATTTTTGCGCAATGCATTTTAGTTTGACCCCGCACTGTAGTCTTTAGTTTATTTGCTACCAAGGACCTCAGTAAATACTCTATATATTTTTGGCACTCACCTCCTGTCATTTTCGGTTGCTTTGTGTAATCCAGAGCGTCACACTTTTCATGTCAAGATGTGTCAAATGTGTTTTGTGCGCACTATCCAAAAATTAACTCAGCCATTAACACAGCCACAATTGTGCAGTGAAACTGCTGGATCTCTTCTTTTTCTCCATTGCATCGGAATTTTTGCAGCACCGTTCCCATAGAACACGATGCATGGGGCCAGTCTAACAGTAACAGTTGAATGCACAATCCCATAGATCATCTTTCGGTGTTCTGAAAGAGGTTCCACCCAAGGGACTTGCTCTTGTGCTGAAAACAGAACCTTGCGAGAAACCCAAAGGGGACAGAACCCGAGGGGAGTCTTTGTGGTGTTGTGAGAAATGAGGTTTGCAATGTGACAAACACACTGTATGCTATAGGTCACAAAAAAAAAACACATATTACTGTAGGAGCGCAATCTTACCTACCTTTCACAGACATCAAGAATCCACATTGTCACTGACTTTTGCTCAGTTTTAGGTTACTTGAGGGAAACTCATGAAATCAAACCGCCCACAGATTTTGTAAACACTAGTATCAGAATGCGATTGTTGTCTGTGCTAACGACATGTTTTGAAGTGGTAAGCCGCTATTAATTGTCACGTGAGATCAGAAAAGTACTCCTGGGAAAGACAGTGTTGCTTCCATCATGAGCTGTAACTCGACCAGGCTACAGTGAAAGCCCGTGTGACACAAGCTGCACATGTACGCATGCTTTTGCAGGAAATGTTTGCAACTGCAAACAGCTAGATTACACTGGTTACATACAGTACTTGTGTGTTGACATCCCATCCATCCATCCATCCATCCATTTTCTTCCACTTATCCGAGGTCGGGTCGCGGGGGCAGCAACCTAAGCAGAGAAGCCCAGACTACCCTCTCCCCGGGCACTTTGTCCAGCTCTTCCCGGCGGATGCCGAGAGACATAGTCTCTTCAACATGTACTGGGTCTTTCCTGAGGCCTCCTACCAGTTGGATGTGCCCTGAACACCTCCCCAGGAAGGCGTCCGGGAGGCATACTAACCACATGGCTGAGCCACCTCATCTGGCTCCTCTCAATGCGGAGGAGCAGCGGTTCTACTCCGAGTTTCTCCCAGATGACAGTGCATCTCACCATATCTCTAAGGGAGAGCCCAGCCACCCTGCGGAGAAAACTCATTTCGGCCGCTTGTACCCGCGATCTTGTCCTTTCAGTCACTACCCAAAGCTCATGACCATAGGTGAGGGTAGCAACGTAGATCGACCGGTAAATTGAGAGCTTTGCCTTTTGGCTCAGCTCTCTCTTCACCACGACAGACCGGTGCAGAGTCTGCATCACTGCAGACGCTGCACCAATCCGTCTGTCCATCTCGCATTCCATCCTTCCCTCAATCGTGAACAAGACCCCGAGGTACCTAAACTCCTCCACTTGAGGCAGGACCTCATCCCCGACCTGGAGATGGCAATCCACCCTTTCCAGGGCAAGAACCATAGACTCGGACTTGGAGGTGCTGATTCTCATCCCAGCCGCTTCACACCCAGCTGCGAACCGATCCAGTGAGAAGTGAAGGTCACGGCTCGATGAAGCCAACAGAACCACATCATCTGCAAAAAGCAGAGACCGAATCCTGCGGCCACCAAACCGAAACCCCTCAACGCCATGGCTGCGCCTAGAAATTCTGTCCATGAAAGTAGTGAACAGAATCGGCAGAGTCGAAACCCTCACTGGAAACGGGTCCGACTTATTGCCGGCAATGCACCGGTCATACAGGGAACGAACCGCCTGGATTAGGTGGTCCGATACCCCATATTCCGGGAGCACTCCCCACAGTATTCCCCGAGGAACACGGTCGAATGCCTTCTCCAAGTCCACAAAACACATATAGACTGGTTGGGCAAACTCCCATGCACCCTCAAGGACCCTGCCGAGAGTATAGAGCTGGTCCACAGTTCCACGACCAGGATGAAAACCACACTGCTCCTCCTGAATCTGAGATTCGACTCTCCGGCGGATCCTCCTCTCCAGAACTGCTGAATAGAACTTACCGGGAAGGCTGAGGAGTGTGATCCCACGATAGTTAGAACACACCCTTCCTGAAAAGCGGGACCACCACGCCGGTCTGCCAGTCCAAGGGCACCGACACCGACGTCCACGCGATGCTGCATAGCCTTGTCAACCAAGACATGCCCACAGCATCCAAGGCCTTCAGGATCTCCTGCCGGATCTCATCCACCCTCGGGGCATTTCCACCAAGGACCTTTTTGGCCACCTCGGTAACCTCAGCGCCAAGCACTGCTTCCATGTTGGAAGACGTGTCAGTGGGATTGAGGAGGTCTTCAAAGTATTCCTTCCACCAGTCCACAACATCTCGAGTCGAGTTCAGCAGCACACCGTTCCCACCATACACGGTGTTGACTGTGCACTGCTTCCCCCTCTTGAGACGGCGGATGGAGTTCCAGAAATTGAAGCCATCCGGAAGTCGTTCTCCATGGCCTCTCCGAACTCCTCCCATGTCCGGGTTTTTGCCTCAGTGACTGCCAGAGCTGCAGACCGCTTGGCTTGCCGGTACCTGTCAGCTGCCTCCAGAGTCCCATGGGCCAAAACGACCTGATAGGACTCTTTCTTCAGCTTGACGGCATCCCTCACCACTGGTGTCCGCCAACGGGTTCTGGGATTACCGCCACGACAGGCACCGACCACCTTACGGCCACAGCTCCGATCGGCCGCATCGACAATGGAGGTACAAAACATTGCCCACTCGTACTCAATGTCCACTGCCTCCCTCGGAACATGGTCAAAGCTCTCCCGCAGGTGGGAGTTGAAACTCCTTCTGACAGGGGACTCTGCCAGACATTCCCAGCAGACCCCAAAATGCGTTTAGGTCTCCCAGGTCTGACCGGCATCCTCCCCACCATCGGAACCAGCTCACCACCAGGTGGTGATCAGTTGACAGCTCTGCCCCTCTCTTCACCCGAGTGTCGAAAACATTTGACCGCAAGTACGACTACACAACCTCAAAATCGATCATCGAACTGGGGCCCAGGGTGTCCTGGTGCCAAGTGCACATGTGGACACTCTTATGCTTGAACCTGGTGTTTGTTATAGACAATCCATGATGAGCACAGAAGTCCAATAACAAGACGCCGCTCGGGTTAAGATCAGGGAGGCCGTTCCTCCCAATCACACCTCTCCTAGTCTCACTGTCGCTGCGAACATTAGCGTTGAAGTCACCCAGCAGAACAAGGGAATCCCCCAAGGGAGCACTCTCCAGTACTTCCTCGAAGGACTCCAAAAGGGGAGAGTATTCTCAACTGCTCTTTGTCGCATAAGCACAAACAACAGTCAAGACCCGTCCCCCCACCCGAAGGCGTATGGAAACTACCCTCTCGTTTACTGGGTTAAACTCCAACGTTCAGGCTTGGAGCCGGGGGGCAACAAGAATTGCCACCTCTGTCCGTCGCCTCAAATTGCTGGCAACACCAGTGGAAGGAAGTCCAGCCCCTGGACTGAGAGGACTGGTTCCAAATCCCTTGCTGTGCGTTGAGGTGAGTCCGACTATATCTAGCCGGAATTTCACGCACCAGCTCAGGCTCCTTCCCTACCAGAGAGATAACACTCCACGTACCGACAACTAGCCGAAGATTGGACCCCCAAGGCCTCCGCCTCCGGCTGCCACCCAGCTCTCTTTGCACCCGACCCCTTTGGCCCCTCCCACGAGTGGTGAGCTAATGGGAGGGGGGACCCATGTTACCTTTTCGGGCTGTGCCCGACCAGGCCCCATGAGCCAGGCCCAGGCACCATATGCTCGCCATCGTGCCCCACCTCCAGGCCTGGCTACAGAGGGGGGCCCCGGTGACCCGCGTCGGGCGATGGACAACAAAGTCCATTGGTCTTGTGAATAATTGGGGTCTATTGAGCCACTCTTTGTCTGGTCCCTCCCCTGGCACCTGTTTGTCATAGGTCACCCTACCACGAAAACTTAGCTCCTAGGATCATTGGGACATGCAAACTCCTCCACCACGATAAGGTGGTGACTCTGGGAGGAGGTGTTGACATGCCTTAATGTAATTTTTTAAAAATGCAAAAATCACAGACTCTCAGAAAACACACCTCTTTCACCATAAGTCAGTTCTAATTTATAAATATGTGAACATACAAGTAAACTGTACAGCATACTTGCACCACTGTTAAAAAAGCCCCCAATTTTACATGTCTTTATGCTTCATTTTTAGTTTCATTCATAACTATAACAATAACTCATGCCGTTTCATTTCGTGGTTGAATATTTAATTAGTTATTTATTATTAGTGAGCAGACAGACCCTCTCTTAAGTCACCTCACCTCATAATGGTACTTGATGAATTGATAAAAAATCCTGCAGAAACACCTATTTAAGGCCTTTTCAGAATAGTGGAAGGGGTTTTATGATGCAAAGGGAGGACCTATACCTACTAAAATGAAACTATACTTTATTACATTTTCATTACCCATATGTTCAGAGATCATGTGGCCAAAAACTTTTGTCTATATATTGTGCCTTTGACACAGCTCTTATTAGATGCTGTAGGTAAAATTAACATGAATCCACATACTCCGTAGGTAGGTAGTTTATAAAATGAGAATGTGTGTAAATACAGTTAATATTCACTCCCCCATTGCAATGCAGATCGGCGGTTTGTTGGCTTGCATCAATACAACTGGCCTGCTTTCAAAAACAACTGCCACCATTGATTTGACATTCACTTTCTCATTTACGCTTGAGATATTGCTAACAAGTTACTTTCTCATGTCAAACAGTTGATAATCATGTGTCATGTTCATTGACCTCTGTATTGATTCATTATCTCTATTCAAGCTGACACCTCAAGGGGCCCAATCACCAATACTTGAAGAGATGAACAGAAAACCAAACCAGTAAAAACACTATATTCATGTTCTCTGAGTGCTCACTTATCTTCTTCTCACACCCTGCAATGATGCCTGCTAATGGGAAATGGTTTATTTTGTACAGCGTTAGGGAGTTTGTGTGGAAAAAGTGTGATCAATAGCAGTAATAGCTTGACTGTAAGCTGACCTTTAAACTGATAGATCACGCCCACTCTGCAGTCTTTTCAATCTTTTAGTGTAATGCAGCTCAGGGGTGTTGACTGACTACTTTTAATTGTGTGCTCAAGGCAACCTTTGCCACACTGAAGGCTTATGCACTTAGAGTGAAAAGTTTTTATAACACTTAATAGTCATAAATATATTTTTTGTCAGTGCTGGACAATGTATGGCTGTTATTCTTAAATGGTCTTCTATGAGTGCAGATAAACACAGTGCATTTCCTTCCTGATTTGTTATTGTCACACTTGTTTCAAATCATAGTCAACCTTGTGCTGCATCACAGGACCATTCACTAACTGCAATACCAGCATGGAAAAGTCAAATGCAACTAAATGTCATTCTGGACTTTCTTACAAAAGAATCTAAAGGAAAATATTAGGAGGAAAGCGAGGCCAAAACAAGGAGCTGTTTCAACCTTGAAATTATGCCTGATAATGTTTATACATTTGTTAATGAAGTTCTATTTTATATTTGATACATTTCTATTTTTATAAATGTTGTTAAAGTGCTGGTTATAAAATGTTAGTGAGTTGTTTGTTGTTTTGCAATAACTCCCACAATTGGTAAAAAAATATGTTCCTTTTATTTAAAATATGTGTTCTGAGGTAGGCTACAATTATGCGCCTTACCTTATGGTAGGAAACATTTATTATGAACAATTTAATTATCTCATCTGTCTACATCACAGCCAGCAAGCAGTGAAGGGTGATAATGTAATGAAAATCAAATGGTGTTCCATTTTGTAGTGGCTTCTTCCCACTACAAAACAGGGGTAAAGGGTATATAATATATTTGTTTAGCGCATAATAACGCTGTAGTACAGCCAGCGAGAGCAATGGACTTTCACAGATTTCCTTGTTCTAGTTTGAATTGAGCATCTAATATGATGATTTTCCAGATTGCCTAACATCATGGTGTGTGAAAATACTTTTGCAGTTTGTGGTTTTGTGTTGACACAATTAGTTTCTTCATTCTCCATCTGAAATAAGTTACATTTTTTAAACAGGGCTTCATCTGCTGCGCTTGATGTGTCATGTCATGTTATTGAGTGCCGCCAGCCAATCACAAGCCGCTTATCGTCACTAGAGTGGCTGGAGCCTATCCCAGCTGATTTAGGACAAGAGGCGAGGCAAACCCTGGACTAGTCACCAGTTAATCGCATGGCACATATAAACAAACAAGCATTCACACTCACATTCATACCTATGGACAATTTAAAGTTGCCAATTAACCTAACATGCATGTTTTTGGAATGTGGAAAGAAATCGGAGTCTTCTTTTTCTTTCGGCTTATCCGATGAAGGGTCGCCACAGCGAATCATTTTCGGATGTTTTGATTTGGCAAAAGTTTTACGTCGGATGCCCTTCCTGACACAACCGTCTGTATGAGGGACATGATCTAATAGTGTTAATAAAAAAGAGCATCATAAAAATAGCTTACTCATGGGTCTCAATTGTTTTATTTATTTTAAGAATGTCTCTGAGGCTGATAAAAACAAGCTGCATGCTGCAAATGGCCCAGAGGCACGCTTAGAAAACCCTTCATTCTGCATTTTTGGCTCATTTTTCAACTTTTGCATTTTTTTTTAGTTTTCATGTTTAACTGATGGTTATTTCCAGTAAGACAACACATTTTTCAACAGACTCTGCTTGAGTGAATGCATCTATTACCGTCCAATCAAGTTTAAGAACAAACACCAAAGGTGTGGATTACATTTCTGTGCCCTGACTAAATCCTGAATGCTATATGAGCACACTGGTCTGGTCACACTTACTTAAAAAAAATCATTGTATTGGTAAAATTGTTAAAATGGCTTTTTTTTTGCCAAACATTAAACAGTGAAGAATCAAAGGTCAAGTTTATGACCTGTCTTGTCTTGACTTGTGACTTGACCTGTCCAACTTCACTTGAGATTTGACCAGGAGAAAACCCACGCAGGCACGGGGAGAACATGTAAACTCCACACAGAGATGCCTAATGAAGATTGAAACCCAGATTGGTAATTCAATGTGAAAAAGCATCAGCCAAAAAGTTTGCCCACCCCTGCTATATAGAGACATATTTGATTGTAATTACATCATAGGTGGATATTCCAAAAATGTGTTATGAGCTTGGATTGGCCATGTATTTTAATAAACCAAGGTGAGAACAGCTGCTTAACTGATTGGTCTACTAAAAAAAAAATCTAAAACATTATACATTTACTTATTTATTTTTATATTAAGAATAAAAAGAAATGCCCTAAAAATCCAGAGGACACAAACATGGCAACGTTATTCAGAACTATCACACAATAGGTCATTGTGTATTTGCACATAAATGTGAATATACTGTAGGCATCCTTACCTAGGGCAGGTGATGTGAAGTCATTTGCATAGCTGGGACGGATGTCTAAAATAAACTATATACTCTACATCATTAATAATGACATTGAACATTATTTGTGGAGATTTGCACAACAACATTTAAGGTGATAAAAACATACCATTCCTCAGTTTCTCTGATGGCACAGTGTGGCAGCGGCTGAAGTTATATATTGGCTTTCCTGAAGACATACAGACATAAATAACCAAATAAGGCAAATAAGCACCATCATAGTTGTTATGAATCATACAGTTATTTTCCCACTTTAGATAAAGGAGACCTGTTGGATGGCCACACTTAACTACTGAGTGTATAATTAAACAATAAAATGCTGACATCACTGTAATCCAAAAATCAACCCATTTAGACCCGAGGTTGATTCTAAAACACTTTCTAAATCTTAACCTAAGTTTACTTTTGTACAAAGTTGCCATTCTTCGTGCCTTAGTTTTCAAAGCAAGATGTAAATATAAATTTTCACTGTCGCACATAAATCACCGGATAACCCTTTAAATCTTTCACTCTAAATTCAATTTAAAGCCAAAAAACAGTAATCAACAGACAAAACTTTGTATCATATTTAGCTTTCTTGTGACAGTCGATAGCTACTTGTGTCTACATTCTGATTGGCTAAGGGAGAACTCACGCATTGTGTTCTGTGTCCTGATTGGCCACAGTACTGTAGACCATTATCAACCTCTACATTCAGCATGCGTTTGATTTGCCAAATGTATATAAATGTTCCATCGCTAGTAGTTTGACTCTGAAATGCTGTATGTTTGCAAGTTTTCTTCCCGACAACACCCACAAAGTCAACAAAATGTTTTGCACCGTTCAAAGCACCTCAACCACACCCAAAAGGAGGCGGATGCTAACCATCGCACAAAAACTTGGACCTCTGGGCATGCAGAAGGAAAGTAGAAGTTCCGCAGCTGTAGGGCGCCATTACATGCATTGTTTGGTGTTGAAGCATTGTTGATTGTCATTGTTACTGCTCAGTTGTGGATTTTTCTGTTGCATAGCAACAATAATACCTGCACTTGGGTTTTCTCTCTCCGCATCCCTGGGATGGAGCCTCCACGCCGCAAGCGAAATTTTGTAAAATCTGCTAAAGTTTGAACTTAGTGAGTGTTTAAACAAGAGATAAATCAGAGACAATGCCTGACAAAAGTGTATAAAGTGTATGGTGAGGTGTTTTACAGCCTTAAAACATATTGTAATTGCAAAATAATAAAGTTGTCTACTTCGCGGATTTCACTTACTGCAGGGTATTTTGGGAAGCTAAACCCCGCCATGAACAAGGGAACACTATATATTTAATTAGATAAAGTAAGCAATTTAAGACATAAATAGATGTGTTCCAGATGGGTGGAAGAGTGGAAGTGACGTCCTGGACTCCGGTTTATTTTGGAGTGGATTAAGGCTGCAAATTATTATTGTTTTATTATATTTTTGCGACGATAGGAGACGTGAGATAATTCAAACCTGCAATAAAAGCCTGTTGTTCTGGCAGTCAAGTCTTACCCAACATTAAAGGAACATTACTGACCCCCAGTGACCAGTGTAGAATACCACTTAGCATCACATTTTTAATGAATTTTCTGGTATATTTTATACTTATAGTTTAATTCATTCAGCCATTGTATACATAAATGCGTCAAAACATTTGCATTAGACAAAACATGTGTTTTGTCTAATAAGAGGCCAAAGTCAACCACAAAACAGCATTATTTATTAATTTGATATATTTTTGAAAAAAAACAAAGGGAAACCCCAACTTTCAAATTGCAATGTGGTGAGTTATTTTGACCAAGCAAATAATAAAAAACAAATTTGCGATTGTCTAATGTGTTTCTAAAAATACCTTTGAAAAAATGAAGCACCTCTGCCACCTCAAAAAACATCCCCCAGCCCCGCATTAGACACC
The DNA here is from genome assembly GCA_024372805.1 of Oostethus manadensis. Classification (NCBI taxonomy): domain Eukaryota; kingdom Metazoa; phylum Chordata; class Actinopteri; order Syngnathiformes; family Syngnathidae; genus Oostethus; species Oostethus manadensis. The sequence continues at coordinate 2,523,051 of QODF01000038.1, forward strand.
TCCTCCAATTTGCAGTTCCATCCATCTATTTTCTATGCCGCTTATCCTCATTAGGGTTGTGGGTATGCTGACTCCGGGCGAGAGGCGGGGTTCACCCTGGACTGGTCACCAGTCAATCGCAAGGCAGTTGATTATATAAATGCCCTTGCCCACTATTATGGGAAAATACTGTAAATAAAATCCTGGACTCAACACCATAATTCCCTCCACACTCACATTGAAGTTGGAGGTCCTGCGTCTCAGCCCACCTCTGTGTCAGTGGATCTCTAACTTCCTAACAGACTGATCACAAACTGTACGGATGGGAAAACACCTCAATCTCCATCACTCTCAGCACTGGAGCCCCCCAGGGTTGTGTTCTGAGCCCTCTGCTGTACTCGCTGTACTTGTATGACTGTGTGGCCACTTCCAACTCCACCACCATCATCAAGTTTGGTATCGACACTTTAGTGGTGGGCCTGATCTCCAACAACGATGAGACGGCCTGCCTACAGGAGATTATAAACCTGGAGAGATGCTGCCGGGAGAACGATCTCCTCCTGAACGTCAGCAAGACTAAGGAGCTAATAGCGGACTTCAATACAAAGCAGGAGCAAACATACAACCCTGCTTCCATCAACAGGACTCCGGTGGAGAGAGTGGACAGCTTCCGGTACCTCGGTGTACACATCACGCAGGACTTGTCTTGGTCCTGTCACACCAACTCCCTGGTGAAGAAGGCCTGGCAGCGTCTATACCACCTGAGACGCTTAAGGGACTTTAAACTACCCTCTCAGGTGCTAAAGACTTTTTATATCGGCACCATCGAGAGCGTCCTGACTGGCAGCAGCACTTCCTGGTTCGGGAACAGCACCATGCAGGACCGGCAAGCCCTAAAGAGGGTGGTTCGTTCAGCTGAGCGTACCATCCACACCGAGGTCCCAGACCTGCAAGACATCTATAACAAGAGGTGCAGGACCAGCGCCAGGAAGATTGTGAAGGACCTCAGCCATCCTAACAATGGACTCTTCTCACTGTTGCGTTTAGGAAAGTGATTCCGCTCCTTGAAGGCAAACACAGAATGAGGAGGAGCTTCTTCCCGCAGGCCATTCGGACTCTAAACGAATATATCGGGCACATAAACACAAACGTTCTATCCATCACTTCACCTCTCACTCCACCCATTTACCTCACACTCTGCACAGTTTGCACAACTGTGGACTTGAAACAGCACAAGTCACTTCAAAAACTTTCACTACGACGTTTAGTGACCATCTGTCACACACACATATCACTTGCCATTCTTGCACGTCATGTCATATCTCCTGTACTTTTGTATTTTATTTTATTTGTATTAAATTGTATTTTTTGTATCTTTGAACTTTATTTTATTTCATATTTCATAGCTATTTTATTTTCCTTTTTTTTTCATTTCACTGCACGTCGTACTCTTTATGTATAAGTATGTGACAAATAAAATCTGAATCTGATTCTGATTCATCTCACTATATCTTACATGGATGGTTGCATCATTACTCTTTGCAGCAACACCACCGATTATTATTCAAAGATCCTGTGGGCATGAATAGCTCTGTCTAAGAGCTGGGTTTTCAGTATGCACCTCTTTGTTTTGTGTGGTTATTCTAAGTATTCGGCTATACTTGAGCTATAGTAGTAATACGCTATAGTATGAACATGCATTTGCTGGTGTCACAGTTCCTCTAAGCTCGCAACAAAATAGTGACCTTGCTGCTGCTAAAAACAACAGTTATCGCATGAGTGTTGTAGCTTCATCACCATCATTGTTGGAAGAGAATCACCACTCACCAGGATGTTTAAGTCAAGCAATATATGTAATTTAGCAATAGAGATACAATGTCATAGAAATATCATGGAGCTTATTTATTCTGTTTATTATTCAGTACTGCATCATGCTTATTTTAGAGGTGATAAGGACCATCTGGATAAATGGAAATTCCGTGTGTGAAAAGAGGTCATACATCAAGATCCGGTGACAGCCAGCGACCCAGGCTTATTTTCAGTATGACCTTCTGAGAAGCTACGTGGGAGACAAGTATTAGACTGATAAGGTTCCATTGACGCCATTAACACACAAAAAAGTGTCATAGTATTTTGCATTAACATTGAATCATAATCATAGCAGCCAGCGTTATGTGAGGATGCTCTGTGCCTGTCCTAAATGTAAAAAGCCTTCTCTTTTCAATGCTGGCCTTCACTGTGAAACCTGATTACGGCTCTTTCAGGCAGCACATGGCAGCAGCGTGACATATGGGGTTCTAGTGTAACCAGCAGTAATGAAATGTGCTCAGATACTTTTACTGTGGTGGTCAAGGGAGTCAAGAAAAAAACAGGTCTGCTTCTGATAAAGGCCATGTGTCTGCATGAGGAAAGAGCAGGTGGAGCAGAATTGAAGAAGGTAGCAGCAGCCCTCAACTATGAAACCTGGTCGTGGCTGCAGGCATTAATAATTCAGCATTCGCTCTTGAAAACTACCACAAAATAGATCCTCAATAATTTAAAGGGCGCAATGCGTTAATTCGAAATATCTATAATTAATGAGATTATCCTAAGCATTCGACTTAAATGTCTGGCCGTTGAACACAAATAATCAATTGACTAATATATTCTATTGTAGATTTCATACACCGGGGAACTGTGGCTGCAAAATTCAACCTTGACTGTAATTGTTATTCCGGAAGTGTCTCAGTGTCACTGCTGCTGCCATGGCTAGTATTACTGGAGACCTACATCTTTTGGTCAGTATGAAAAAATAATGACTCCTTCATAGAGTTTCATTTGATCCCTTTGACTGTTGTTTCTCATTAAAACTGATCTGACACAGTTATGGATGTTTTGGTCTGCAGTCATGTTTCATATAGTTCAGAGCTTTGGACAAGTGGGGAACTAGTGTTGCCTGGACACAATCCATATTCTTCCCGCAGTCCAGTCCTAGCTTCTTTGTCCAGCACAGCACAATGAAGCTGTCCTCTCTGTGAAGGCCAAAAGCGTTAAAAATTGGTAAAAGAATTACAGACATGAGACACATTCTTTCAAGTGGCTTTATTCCAATCCCTCATAGCTGCCAAACTGTCCGAGAGCTCCTCCTCTTCTCTTCTGCCTGCTTTTGTATTATTAATGCCTGCAGTGTGAATGATGACTGACAAGAGAGACAAAGAAGTATTGTGCGGTGTGTGTATGTGTGTGTGCAAAAGAAAAAGTCTTTATGTTATGAAAACAGCCCACTGTAACTGACCAATGCATTTGTATTTGGATTTCCACAAACAGGAGATAATTTACGAATTAGTCTCAACACCATTACATATACATTCATTACTCTTTTTTTTTCCGAACTGTTTTTGTTGCATCTAAGGGGAAAAATGTCATGCAGAGATCCCCGAGGCTTCATTCTTTCATCTAATCCACACGCTCCCACTAGCTCAGATTATGAAAAACAACAAAATATGATACATTAATTATGCAGATGACAGACAAATTTGCATAGCAATCTCTAAAAAGACTATAATCCCATTCAACCGCTGAGCAACTGGATCAAATGAAAAAAGCCATTGAATGTGCCGGGTATTTCTTTAATCTTTAATAAAAATTAAAAAACAGAAGTGATTGTCTTTAAAGCTCAGACAAGTGATTATAATTGGCGTTAAAAAACATAAACCAAGCCTAAAATCCGGTATTGGACTTCAGCAGCCACTTTAAGACGGTTACCGTCAGCATCATTATCATTTGAAGACTAGGACTTGTCTCTCAATAGGATTAGGAAAGACTTGCCTATGTATTTTTAATCAGTAGATTCAACTGCAGTACTTTAAGTGGCTTTAACAAGAAGACACTATAAATCGGATCAGTTCTGAGGTTAACGCATGCTTTCTGCTCAAAAATCAAGTTTGAAACATGCCAAACTGCCACGATGCAGTAATGTGCAATGAGGTTCATACCCCTGTAGCTGGCGAAGCACTGACTCCTTTGGAGTTTTTAAGGTTAATACAGAATAATCATTAAGAGGGATGGCAAGAAAAAGAAGACAATAATAAACTTAGGTTAAAAAGTTCTTCAATTTGTTTTCAAATACTTCCAAGTCTTATATATTATTTTTTTATGAACAGAAAATCTTACCTTTAATCTTTATATGAAGTACATGCTGATACTTTGTTGTAAAAGTCTGATCAACCCCTGGTGATCTTAGGCTTACAATCCTCAATCTTGGCAGTAAAATAATTCATTCATTCAGCAGACCATAAAAATATCATGCATTTGACTTGTTGCTATCCAGCCAGATCACACACGCCCGAACACCTCAGGATGAAGCGGTCATATGACATTTCACTCTTTTGTTGTTATTTTATTTATCATATTTTATTGTCCGATATACAAGAATAATGATGTCACATTTATATTATATACATTAGATAGGATGTAGAAAGTTGTGGTGGATAATAAATGTTTATGCAACATTATGCACACTGGTGACATGCTGACAAACAGAAAGTGGCAAATGACATGAGAAAACTCTGGCAGAGCTTGTGCACTACTCATCTTATGTTTCTTCCCTGTTTTTAATCAGGAAATGAAAATTGAAAATAGGAAAACTTTAAAACTATTTCTATCATACAAAAAATACATTTAGAATACAGTTCAATGGACAAATATTATATTTATTTTCTATTATTATAATTGATTTTTACATTTTTTTGATCTGACTGATTTATTGCCCAAATGTGAACCATGAGGACTAGTGCTGCCATTGCTGTTTAATAAAAACATATACTCTACCTTTCCTTTTTAATGTATTTATGTTTTTTATTATTAAACATTGTTCCGATGTTTCCAGATTCAAAAGAAATGTATTACATGCATTTGCTATTCCCACTTTTGTTACAGGAAAATGTTTTACTTTACACGCTTGCTTAAGTGTTTGTTTGTTATAGAGCAGAAAAAACTCAATCTGGTAATTGTGGTTTGTGTCATCAGCAAATTGCAGGGTGTCAAATTGTTTTTAAAGCACTGCCAACAGCACCCGGTTTGCAGGGCTAATAATACTTCAATGAAAATCATTCACATGCTGGTGCACACCCACGTACTAACATGTGCAAAATAACCCCCGATACATACACGTTATGATAAAATGTAAGTGTATAATTATCAGCATACCATTTGTCAATGTAATGTTCATTATGTTAAAAGTCTCAGCGTATTGTCCCTAAGGATGCAGTTGCCTGCTGTTTATTAAAAGAATGAAATAAAATTGATTTTTAAACAGCTGTCAAACGGCAGCTCCATTGTGACGCCATTCTCCATTCTAAGCATGCACAGGAGAGTCGACCCATTTTCTCATGCAATTTGTCTCAGTGACATACTCCTTCACGTCTGTTTTATCCTGCCAGTCATCATATATAGCTTCCGATGACCTTGAAATGTAGTGAAAGTCCACTTTGGTGTTTTCTTGTCAATACGTTACAACAGGAGGGGCCTGGAGCTACCACAAACACTTTTCAATTACCATATTTTTCGGGAAGGGGGGGTGCGCTGAAAATCTTTTTATCTCCAAAAAGGGGGACTCTGCAAAAAAAATTAATAGTTTTAAATGAAGAATGTCAAGCACTAGGACCAAGTGGAAAAGCTGAAGCCTATTTCCCTATAGACTGCCCACAAGCTCATTGATTTGCTCTGTTGCTTCTTTGCTAAGGGGTGACTGGCATCTGTGTTTTGTTTGCTGGTCACAGTCTATGTTCATCTGCCCCTGAAGTTGTTAACATGTTGGGCATTTGTTTTGCCTGGTCATGTCAACTACACAAATTTTAATGGCAGATGTTTCATTTACAACTAGAAAAGCACTCGGAGAGAACAGACCTCTACCAAGCTCTACCAATAGTTTCCCCCATGTTGTGATTCACCCCAAAATAATAATCCCACATTATTTTGGATTAATCTTTAGTATTTTATAGAAGCTGTTGGAAACTTGTCCTGTATTTTTTTCCATGTGCTCTTTATTTTTAAAGAGCACAAATGCCAAAAATGGCCCTATGCCGCAATGTTAAGGAATAATTCCTGAATCCGTGATGCGGATAAAGCCCAAAATTTAATCAGTTCTTCCATAGCCCATTTCCGACAATTCCTGAACATTTCATCCAAACACACTTAGAACTGTTTATGTTATTTTGAACACAGACAAATGGATAAATGTCGCTTTACGTAACCTACAAAAAACTGTCACTTGACTTTTGGTTGTAATTTTCCACCTTGTAAATCCACACACAAATGCACTCTGATCCACATGCAATGCAGATTCACATTCTGATAAAGTTATGAATATATTCAAACTTTTGGGCTCTGTAACTCTCATGCGACTGTTTTTTAGGCAGCAAAGAAATATCTTTAACATCTTTCCAATGGTGTAACGCAGACAAAGAGATACAACCTATTTTCTAATCAAAATAACTAGTCCTCTGCGCAGTAGGACGTACATTGATCTCTATGTGCAGCCAGCAGTAAGACCAGACCATAGGCACCGTCTACATACGTCTCTACCAAAACAATCAATCAGTAATGTAATGCCAGCAAACTCACTTCACAAAACAGTTACACCCTATTATACTACAGCAGTTAGTGTGGGAAAAGGAGCTTTTATATTTAATACTAAATGTTTAAATTACTTGATAATGTTACAAAATTTTACCAAATTGTGAAAAAGTACCTTTTCTCAAAGGTAATGGGACAGAGTCCAGTGACAAAAAGCAAAAGGCAAAAGAAGGATGGGTCCTTCTGCCAGAGTGACTAGAACCCTCCAGGCTGTTAGCCGCTTCTCTAAGCAGCTTCGATATATTCTCCATCGTGTAAGATGTTCGCGCAAAATATGTGCATGGTAATGTGACAGTGACTTTACTTTCGTGATATTTTTCCGGTCACCCACGGTAAGAACTACATTTAAACATACTAGCCACTGCAAGCATGAATCGTATGATGAGGTATGGACTACTCACACTGGCAGAAGGGCCGTCCTTTTCCCTTTTGGTAAATGCAACGAGAAATAGCACAAGACTAAAACAAAACAAGGAAATCAATAACAAAAAGGGGAAAACAAAGACAATACAGAAAAAGCAAAGACAAAGTGGAAAAAGAACACGACTACATTTGTATATTTTTCTTATTATTGATTCTCTTTATATTTCCACATGTATTTCCTTTTAATTTTGGCACTCCTGTGATTCCATAAGGTATTTATTAAGTGACCTGTAATTGTTGTAGTAGTGTGTGTGACTAATAGTATTTTCTATAACATTTACTACACGTTTATATGAAGAAACTAAACACTGCAGTCTCTGCATAGAGGCTATAGATCAACTGAAATCTATTTCAAATTGGATGAGGGCAACTATGGCAAGAACAAACAGTGTAAATGGGTGAGAGACAAAAAAGATCCAGAGGATTCTTCATCCTTGGGGTCAAACTCAATTTCCTACATTCTTTATGTTCGCAGACATGACATATTGCTATTTCTGTGCAACCTCATTTAGTCAGCAAGCACAATCAGTTCACTCTAAAATGTACAGATGCATGATAGGCAGAGAACATATAAGACTTTCTATGTCTGAACGCCTAGACTTCCATTTATTCCAACCTAATCCAGAATGCAATATGCAATATGATTCTTCATAAGTTTGGTTGAATAAAGAGAGTCAAAGCTGCCATTTTTTTTGTTTGTTATGTAGCCATTTTTCATTTTATGTGATTCAGACTGAAAGACATTCTAACAATACAGAGGTCATTTTTGAGGAGGAAAGCTTTCAGTTCTTACCCACGGGGTTCATGCAAATGTAGCTTTGCTTGGATATCGCAACACGACTCCAAAATCTCATATTCAGCCATCAGCTCTGCTCAGTTTTGGCAGTTTTCACACTGTCACTGCATCTGCTACATTTGTATGTACAAAATGAAGCCACCATACCTCTCCTAAATGGCTGCGTGCATCGGTAATATACTAGCCGACAAAGACACACACACACACACAGGAAACAAAATTATGTCATTCATAATGTTGAGAATGCTCCCACTTCCATCAAATCATAATGAGCTTCCACTTAGGCCGTAGGACTCAGAGGAAACCTTTATACTGTCAAACTAACTGGGCACTGACTCACCTTTAGCACATTACTACATTTGGGAGAAAGGCTAACGTGCTGAGAGCTGAAGTCTCATTACCAGCAGGACGCGTTAGGGACCGACCTCTTCTGTATGCACATCCCCGGCAGCCTTAAAGCAAGCTCCAAAGACACCTTATTAAACAAAGGCAAGCGTGCAGCAAGAGCACACTCTAGCATCCCAGCATCAAAAGCGCCCATCTGCATATGAATAGTTTGCAAGACATGCTCATTAGCATTCCACTGAAGTGGAAAACACAAGTAAATAAATGTGCTTACCCATACATTCCCGACAAATCCCATGTGTAGTCAATATAAAGCCTATCATGTCAAATGTTTTTGCTGGCACACAGTATTGGTTGTTTTATTTCATGTTGCCCTTTTGCAATGCAAATACAAATGTCTGGTCATTTGTTTTACATTTTGTTTTTACAATGATTGCTTATTCCATAGGTTAGTGACCAGTAGTATACAGGGCCTATCAATAATACCCTGAAACTGCATCAGGTAAAGCACAGATAAAAGATTGCAAGACTATGAGGAACATTACACATGTGCTTAAAAACCACAGATTCATATTACAGATTGTCTGCACAGTGAACGGATGCTTCATGCAAGTCTGCAACCCCAGGGAAACAGGATTACGCATTTATCACAGAAGTCACAGTATACAGTCTTGGTGGGGGGAAAATAGACGCAGGAATTTGACTGCAACACCCTGTATCAATTGTGATTATTTGTCACCATTGCTGTGTCGTTACAAGAAAAAATGCTCCTTTTATCATTTCTGTACTGATTCATTACGACCTGACCTTGCTGTGCAGCGAAACAAAATCCAACCTGAACTGTAAATAAAATTAAACACATAATTTTTATTCCGTACCATTTGCAATGCCATTTGGTGAGTGACATGTGACAACACATAACATAACACAATGATAAACACTGTCCAGCCAATGATTGGATACTTTTGGTATGTATTTACTTAAGCAGCCAATCAATTCAACAGCGCATTATGTAGTAGATGCCACTGTTTTGCTGCGCTAGCCCCCTGCACCATTACTAATTGTGAGTTAAGAAAGCTAAATGCTGTATCTGGACATACCAGGTATAGGAAGTGTCGGGATGAGTTTGTGTTGCTGAATGGACCGGAAAGTTGGTTGAGGTTTTTTTTTTTATTATTATTATTTAGTCAAAAGTAAACACATACAACAAATATTTCAAGTAAATTTGTAGGATGAAATAGTGCCACAACAAGATGCTTTAAAACTGAAAGTGAAATTCAAAGAAATTAAAGTATATCTCATCATCATAACTATGGAATCACAGGAGCGCCAAAATTAAAAGGAAAAACATGTGGCACAATAAATATTTTTAAAGGTGCCTCATTATGCATAATTGACTTTTTTTTTTAAATAACATCTAATACTGTAGTGTTAAAAAAAAAGCAGAGAAATGCGACTAACCAGATTAATCACTATTATTAGTATATTTTTATTGCAACATGGCCAACAAGTTACCAATAGAAAACAAACAAGAACTAGTATTCATGATATGCACACTCTTAAGGGTAATTAGTTGAAAAGGGGGGGTGTTTTATAAAAAGCAGTGTCTGCCGGTGACTTTATAAACTCTAAACTATTTTGCACAAACATTTTTTTTCTAGGAATTGGCAATCCTGTGAATCACTTAATTTATATTTATTTGTAAGACCACAGTTCTTTTTAAAACTGTTTCACACTAATGTGGCCATCTTGTTGATGTTATTCCACTCCAAGATTCTTTACCAACATTCCACAATTCATTAATATTTCTTGGTTTTGCTTCAGAAACAGCATTTTTGATGTCACCCCACAAATTCTTGATTGGATTAAGGTCTGTGGATTGGGCTGGCCACTCCAAAACATAACATACCAAGATTTTGCTGGTTTACTGGTGTGTTTGGGGTCATTGTCTTGTTGAAACACCCATTTCAAGGGCATGTCCTCTTCAGCATAAGGCAACATGACCTCTACAAGTATTTTGACATATGCAAACTGATCCATGATCTCTGCTATGCGATAAATAGGCCCAACACCATAGTAGGAGAAACGTGCCCATATCTTGATGCTTGCACCACCATGCTTCACTGTCTTCACTGCTACTGTGGCTTCAATTCCCACTTTGGGGGTCATCTCACTAACTGTCTGCGGCCCTTGGACCATCATCAGTCCACAAAATGTTCTTCCATTTCTCTTTAGGTCAGTTGATGTGTTCTTTGGCAAATTGTAACCTTTTCTGCACATGCCTTTTTTTTAACAAAGAGACTTTGCCGGAGATTCTTGCAAATAGATTAGCTTCACAAAGACGTCTTCTGTTAGGTTACTCCAGACTGACTTTGATCATCCTGGAGCTGATCATTGGCTAAGGCTTTGCCATTCGCGCTATTCTTTGATCCGTTATAATAGTTGTCTTCCATTTTCTGCCACGTGTCTCCATTTTAAGACATTGGAGATCATTTTAGATGAACAGCCACAGATTTTTTCCCCTCTCCAATCTACGTTTTAATTAATGTACGCTGTTCTTCTGAACTATGTCTTGAACGACCCATTTTCCTCAGGCTTTCAAAGAGAAATGCATGTTCAACAACTGCTGCTTTCTTAATAGGGGTCAACTGATTCACACCTTTTTTCACAAAATTGATCACAGAATGAATGCCACATTCCTATTTTCTGAACACTCCCCTTTCAACTAATTGCCCAATTGCATAGCCTTTAGAGCTTGCATATCATGAATGCTGGGTCTTGTTTGTTTTCTGAGAATCTACTGCATCTACTGGTAACCTTATTGCCATGTAGCAACAAAAATATACTAATTACAGTGATTAATCTGGTTAGTCACATTGCACGGCTAATATTTTGAACACACCTGTATGTGCAAATGTGAGAAAAAATATATCGTCTGCCTCACTTATTTGCTCCACTTTTTTTTGAGAGAAGAGGCTCTAAAACAGTTTTGAAGACGAAGCTCTGCCAACCACGGTAATGCCCCATTTATTGTGGTTAGTTGGTTCCAGACCAACCAAATAGCATTCCTTCTTTATAACTAGAATATTTTAATAGTTAGAGCTCAGAAAACCTGTTGACGACTACCTAATTACGTTTTTAACATGATTAAAGCCCTCTACACATGAAATAACTAGGGCTGCCAAATGACTAAAAATTGTAATTAAATGAATCACAGTTTTAAAGTAATTAATCATGATAATACTCCAAACTTGCCCCTGCGTGTGAAATATGCTAATTTTTGCTGTATTTTTTTTAAAAGAAGGTCAAATGAGACCACATTGTATTATATGTATTAACAGCTGAATGAACTAAAATGAAAATTTAAATCAAGCACACGTCTTAAAATGTATTTGCCTATGGCTAGTTTCTTTAATAGTAGTAGTATTTGACACCTTAACTGTGTTTTTTTTTTTATCCATGAAGGGTTACGTTCAAAGATGCCACATAGCTAAAGTTGAATGTAAATGTTTTGAGTATAGATGTATTTTCTGGGGGGCCGCACGGTGGCTGAGTGGTTAGCACATTGGCCACACAGTCAGGAGATCTAGAAGACCTGGGTTCAAATCTCCGTTGGGCATCTCTGTGCGGAGTTTGCATGTTCTCCCCGTGCGTGCGTGGGTTTTCTCCGGGTACTCCGGTTTCCTCCCACATTCCAAAAACATGCATGTTAGGTTAATTGGCGACTCTAAATTGTCCATAAGTATAAATGTGAGTGTGAATGGTTGTATGCCTTTGTTTGTCTATATGTGCCCTGCGAATGACTGGCGACCAGTCCAGGGTGTACCCCGCCTCTCGCCCAAAGTCTGCTGGGATAGGCTCCAGCATCCCCGTGACCCTAATGAGGATAAGCGGTATAGAAAATGAATGAATGAATGAATGTATTTTCTGGGACTTCAGCGCATACTTAAATGCAGCAAGTTGTACTGTAAGAGTTCCGTTAGTGAGAGACAAGAACATTCTTTGCTTTTCTGTTTATTTTAGACCACACACACACATACACACATAATAAAGACATTGTTGTGATTTTCGGAGTGTCATTAATGCACCTCTCTGTGTCTAGTGACAAAGAGGAATAGTAGTTCCCAGGACAAGCTGACTTTGTGAGCTGCACTGCTGTTGATGTGTTCAGGTCAAAATAAAGTTATTAAAAAGCAGCAGACACCAGTGACCCTGTGTGGACACTATTGTGGCTCTGTCTACCGTTATAGCGTCATACCGTCACAGAGAGATGTGGCTTGACATGTTGCGCATGCGTTAAGGATGATACAAATTTTAATGTTCATTCAATCATTCATTCATTTTCTATACCGCTTATCCTCATTAGAGTTGTGGATATGCTGGAGCCTATCCCAGCTGACTTTGGGCAGGAGGCGGGGTACACCCTGGACTGGTTGCCAGTCATTAGTTATCTCCGTTAACCAGCTATTTTTGACAACCCTAAAAATAACACTTCCGTAGTCACCTTTACGCTTCTATTACTCAATGTAGTAGACATAATCAGAGAAAATAAGTAATTTAAGACATAAATAAGTGCTTGTGTGTGTTGCAGTAAAAGTGTTCCAGATGTGTGGAAGACAGGAAGTGACTTCAGGGGTTTAGAGTTGAGTGAAGTGAATTATGGCCGCCACATCAGCCCGTGTTTTTATTTAGATTATTGTTATGTTATTGTTATTGTGCCTGTTGTGAGATAATTCCAACCTGCAATAAAAGCTTGTTTTTCCGGCAAGTCTGATGCTTGAGTGTCTCACAGAACATTACGGATACCTAGTGACCACTGTAGAAAACTACATACGTAATCTTGAATGCATCTTTTGAATGCCCTATATTTGTATTTTACTTAATTTAATCATTTATATGCTTGAAAATGCTCAATTTAGTCAAAAAATGAGTAACATTTTCTGGTATATAAATCTTTAAATTGCAACATGGCCAAGGACAACTGTATTTGGCAGTAAAAAACACAATGTGAAAAGTTCAAATGTGACTGTAGTGTTAGCACTGTAGTTCACATAGTAGCTAAGATAGTGTTGTTCCAAGACCACCCCTTTCATCTGTGTCACAAGAGGGGAAGTGGGCCATGCCTGTGCATGAATCAATGCATTCAAATGAGCCACACAATTTCATTGGCCTATTGTGACTACAGTCCATGGTTGTCTGTTTTACAATATGTTACCATCTCAATAGTTTTAATAAACGGACAATGTTCAATACAATAGTGATTTAACTACAGTAGAACCTCTAAAATCAAATGGCCCTCATACAATTTATAATCAGACACGGGGGTGACAAGCATCCAAAAGTCCCACAAAAAACTCATCCAAGACTTCATCAGACCTCGCTAGAACTTTCGCAAGCATCTAAGGATTCAATCTGGATGGATTATGCTTTGTAAGGAGTGGGAGGGGTGGATTTTTGAGCTTCATTTTAAAAGGACCTAGCTCAACAAGTGGTGTGAAAAATAGAGGAAGAGAAGAAAAACAAAACGGTATGGTATGGTTTATGCGTTTCAGATTTCATGTAAGGAACATCACATGGTTACACAAGAAAACATGTCTAATAAGGAGTAGGAAGAAGAGGTCCTTATTTAACCTTTTTACACCATAACTTTTACCTTTATGTTCGCAATACTTAGTTCGCTTACGTTTGGTCATTCAAATTTTGTTCACTCCTGTGTAAAGAAGGAAGGGAAGGTGTTAGGTCATCCCCAGTAAACGAGAGGTTACTGGGAGGGTTATTTCCCTACGCCTTAGGGCTGCGGAAAGGGTCCTGACTGTGGTTTGTGCGTACGCGCCAAACGGCACTTCAGAGTACCCAGCTTTCTTGGAGTCTATCAGAGGGGTTCTGGAGAGCCCCCCAGCTTTTGACTCCATAGTTCTACTGGGAGACTTCAACAACCATGTGGGCAATGACAGTGTGACTTGGAGGGGCGTGGTTGGGAGGAACACCCTCCCTGACCTGAACCCGTGTGGTGTGTTGTTGCTGGACTTCTGTGCGAATCACAGTTTGTCCATAACAAACACCATGTTCAAACATAAGGGTGTCCATAAGTGCACTTGGCACCAGGACACCCTAGGTCGCAGGTCTATGATCGACTTTGTGGTTGTATCATCAGACCTGTGTCCGCATGTTCTGGACACGCGGGTGAAGAGAGGGGCTGAGCTGTCAACTGACCACCACCTGGTGATGAGTTGGATTAGATGGCGGGGAAGGATGCCGGACAGACCTGGTAGACACAAACGGATAGTGAGGGTGTGCTGGGAACGTCTGGCAGAGTCTCCCGTTCGTCGAGTCTTCAAACTATCATCTCCAGCAGAGCTTTGCCTGCATCTCGAGGGGGGGCCGGGATATTGCTCCAATGGATATATCCTCCATTGCTGAGGCAGCCAGTCGTAGTTGCGGCCGCAAGGTGGTCGGTGTCAGTCGTGGTGGCAAGCCCCGAACCCGATGGTGGACACCGGGGGTGAGGGCTGCTGTCAAGCTGAAGAAGGAGTCGTATCAAGCA
>QODF01000038.1:2538458-2562492 GCA_024372805.1 Oostethus manadensis
TTCTCAATCCCACTGACATGCCTTCCATAGAGGAAGCAGAGTCTGAGGATACGTACGTGGACAGTTCTATCACCGTGGCTGAGGTAATTGGGGTAGTCAAATCACTCCCCAGTGGCAAGGCTCCGGGGGTAGACGAGTTCCGCTCAGAATTTCTCAAGGCTCTGGATGTTGGAGGACTGTGTTGGTTGACACGCCTCTACAACATTGCATGGAAGTCAGGAACAGTACCTCTGGACTGGCAGACCGGGGTGGTGGTCCCCATTTTTAAAAAGGGTGACCGGAGGGTGTGTTCCAACTATAGGGGGATCACACTCCTCAGCCTTCCTGGGAAAGTCTACTCCAGGGTGCTGGAGAGAAGGGTACGACCGTTAGTCGAACCTCGGTTACAGGAGCTGCAATGTGGTTTTTGTCCCAGTGGTGGAACGCTGGACCAGTTCTACACCCTTGCAAGGGTACTGGAGGGTATGTGGGAGTTTGCCCAACCGGTGTACATGTGCTTTGTAGACTTGGAAAAGGCATTCGACCGTGTCCCTCGTGGTGTCCTGTGGGGGGTGCTCCGGGAGTACGGGATTGGTGGCCCGCTACTACGTGCCATTCGGTGCTCGTACAATCGAAACAGGAGCCTGGTTCGCATCGCCAGCAGTAAGACGAGCTTGTTTCCGGTAACCGTTGGCGTCCGTCAAGGCTGCCCTTTGTCACCGATTCTGTTCATAATCTTCATGGACAGAATTTCTAGGCGCATTCAAGGCGTTGAGGGAGTCCAGTTTGGTGACCTTAGGATCTCGTCTCTGCTATTTGCAGACGATGTGGTCCTTATGGCCTCATCAGGGTGTGACCTTCAGCGTTTACTGGAGCGGTTTGCAGCTGAGTGTGAAGCTTCTGGGATGAGACTCAGCACCTCCAAATCCGAGGCCATGGTCCTCAGTCGGAAACGGGTGGACTGTACCCTCTGGGTTGGGAGTGAGGTCTTGCCTCAGGTAAAGGAGTTCAAGTATCTATGGGTCTTGTTCACGAGTGAGGGAGGGTTGGAGCGTAAGGTCGACAGACGGATCGGTGCAGTGTCCACAGTAATGCGGTCACTGTACTGGACCGTCGTGGTGAAGAGAGAGCTGAGCCGGAAGGCAAAGCTCTCTGTTTACCGATCCATCTACGTTCCCACCCTCACCTATGGTCATGAGTTATGGATCATGACCGAGAGAACGAGATCGCGGATACAAGCGGCGGAAATTAGTTTCCTCCGTAGGGTGGCTGGACTCACCCTAAGAGATAGGGTGAGCGGCTCGGCCATCTGGGAGGAGCTCAGAGTACAGCCGCTGCTCCTTCATATCGAGAGGAGCCAGTTGAGGTGGCTCGGGCATCTAGTCCGGATGCCTCCCGGGCGCCTCCCTGGTGAGGTGTTTCGGGCATGCCCAGGCGGGAGAAGGCCCCAGGAAAGAACTAGGACACGCTGGAGGGACTAAGTCTCACAGCTGGCCTGGGAACGCCTTGGTGTCCTCCCGGTGGAGCTGGAAGAGGTCGCAGGGGACCGGGAAGTCTGGACTTCCCTACTGAAGCTGCTGCCCCTGCGACCTGGACCCGGATAAGCGGAAGAAAATGGAATGGAATGGAAATGCTTTGCTTATTGGGGAGTCGAGATCTCGTGACATTAAAAGGTGAGAAAAGCTGTATCGCAAAAAAAACGCAGCGCCTGTGAATGACCACCTTATTGTGGTGACGGGATTTGAGTGCCCAAGTGATCCTAGGAGCTATGTTGTCTGGACGTGTGGCTGTTTTTAGTAGCTGTAGTTGAACACTTGCTTGCTACTGGTTGATGTCCAAACAAAACTGCAGTAATAATCAATTTTACGTATAATTTGTTTGGTCAGCCCATGTAGATGTTTGGACTTGTCAATGAGCGGTTCCATTGATGCTCATTGCATTTGGCTCAGTGTCAACTTACAAGTACCGGCAATCACCGGTTCGCTTTCATAACACACCTCATACAAATAAGAGTGACATTGTCACTATATTTTGCAAGTAAGGGTGCGCATATAAGTGTTTCTTGTGTCATGCATCGATTTGGTATTTAAATACAAGCGATCGACAAAGGTAAACAATCCGCTAAGCACTCGAGCGGGAGTGAGCTCCACCTCCATAACGCCGTGCAATGCACTTCTGAAACAGGGAGCTGTATTAATATTATTATTTTACTTTTATTATTATATATTAATGTATCTAGGGCTGTCAAAGTTAACTCTTTCATAATGCATTAACTCCTTTAACGGCACTATTAGTTTTGAAGCACCACGATTAACGTGCACATGTCCTGTTTGGCCATCAGCCCACATTATGGTTTGAGAAAGTAGCTCCCACACGCAGGAACAACACACAAACGCACACACACGGCGCCACATACATACATACATACATACATACATAGACAAACAGACAGTTTTCACGCCGTCCTCGGTCAAACACGGCACACTTTCTGAATAGTGCACTTTCGTGACGTCACGTCCGGAAGTGGTCGGATTTTTCTATTTTCTAAATTAAAGTGCTAAATACCGACAGATGGGTTGTGAAATTATAATATTTCGTTAAATGTTATTTACTTACATTTTTGCAAATTGTGGTTGCAACTGTGTGATGATTTGTTTGGTGTTGTTTTACTAATTGATGATGTGTTGGGGTTTTTTTTTCTGCCCTGATGAAAGGGGCTTGGAATATATAAGGAGGTCTTTGCCAATCATTAGGGGTGGGAGCAGGTTGGAACAGTCCAGTAGAATGACTACCATGTGGCAAATATCCTACAAGAAGGTAGTGTGGAGTGCTGTAAATATTGTATATAGCTTTGTAAATAGTTTTTCTACTATTTTTCTTTTTTCCCCACGTTGTTGTACACCTTTTTCACTGCCGTGCGCAACCTGGAGAGCATAATAAACATGCCAAACATTATCTTTTTACTTTGCAATTATTTTCCTCATTGTTATTAGGGTATAGCGGAAGAACCCTATGACAAATGGACAAAGAAAAGGGTATTTTGATTGTTAAATTTAGCTTCAAAGCCCTAACAGATGACTCTCACAGCAATTTGTATCAACTGTCACTGTGATTGAATTGTCACGGACTACATTGTCATGGACTTGCCAAGTCATTGCATAGTACTAAAGCACTGCCGGTATTTTTTTAATTTAAATTGTCATTCATACAATGGTACCGTGGCAATACAAGTGTCCCAACAAAAGAAAGTAACATTTTTTAGATGTGAGCAGTCTCTCAGCTGAGTTTTTGCTTGGAAGTGACAGCTAAACTTTGGGTACAAGCTGCAAGGCATAGTGTGACCACAGCTGAAGAGTCATCAGTACTTCAGTAAAACATTGTAGCAATGTAATTGATCATATTTATTATATATTGGGTAAAACTACGACACAAACAACATCAATTTAAAAACACTGAATACAGACCCACCATCCATCAGTATCAGTCTGGACTTTGTTGTATACCAACAAATACGCACATTAGTACTAAATAAAGTCATCAAAACCTACCTTTATGCATTCCCACATAGCATCAGCATTTAGGAGCAAATGTGAGGTGAAAGAAAAAGGTTAAAAAAACAGTATAGTGGTCTGTGTGAATTTCTGTTGGAGATGAATAAATTTCTGTATATCTGTGCAGTTTGTTAGAAGGTGCGTTCAAAGACCATCAAAAAAGTGGGACAAATTGCCACTCACATTAAACATTTAAAAACTGGGGGATTGCTAACTGTATATTTTAAAATAAAATAATGACCACCGTTTCCAAAATTGATATGCCTTTACATAAAGTTTGATGTAGTTATTGTTGTAGTTGTGTATGAAATTGTTTACCACAAAGAAATTTACATACCTACTTATTATAGATAAAAACTTTTTTTCATCTGCAATTAAATGTGTTTAATTACAAATCTACAAATCTACAAATACAAATCTTTTTAATCAATTGACAGCCATAATATTATCATAACAGTGGTTTACTTGGTCTCAAAAATATTGACAATATTTTTGAGAGTCAATTTGTTGTTCCATAAACATTTCAAAACGCATCTGCATTGTTTTGTGACTCAGTTATATAAAAAAGTGTATCTTTTATTTTTTCATTGCACTTTTCTTAAGATTACTGTTAAAATCTAGTCCTGTCTCATTCTCGTGGACCCAATCTCATGCATCGTCCCGTCTCGTGAGTTGAATGTCTTTGTGACACCCCTAATTGCTTAGTATTGTTAAACTGGCTGGCTTCAAGCTGCATATTGTCAGATGCTTTTTTCTGTAGACATTTCAGTTTGCTTTCGGCTTGCTTCTCTGCCTCAGCAATGCCACTATGTTTGTTTTTATTGGTGAACTTTATGATGACAGGTGTGGCCTTGTTATTGCTGCCAGGCATTGGAATGCATGTATCAACATTGTTGATATCCACATCCACCTCCTTGGAGTGCAAAAAGTTGCCCACCTGTTTCTCTGTTGAAGCAACTTATCTGTTATCAGCTGCCCAGTGCACGGCCTGTGTGTAATGTGGAGCCCAATCACAATCACATTGTTCATGCATTTGTCCTGTTCCGAATAATCTTCTTCTTCTTCTTTTCCTTTCGGCTTACACCTTCAGAGGTCACCACAGCGAATTCCTCCATCTAACCCCGTCTTCTACATCTCTTCTCCCTGTAACCTCACTCTTCCACTTGGGTCCCTTTCATTTACACACATGTAGTCCGTCTTGCTGCGGCTAACCTTCATTCCTCTCCTTTCTAGGGCAAACCTCCAACCCTCAAGCTTCTCCTCCACCTGGTCCCTGCTCTCACTACATATCGTGTACAGCTGATTTTTAGTATGATCATCATTATATACTTTTCAGGACAATAAACAACTAAAACAGGGGCACAATGCGCCTTTACCAGTGAATTCAATGTACACATGATGTGACACGTGTTTTGATATATGTCTTCTTTTCCTTTCGGCTTGTTAGGGGTCGCCACAGCGAATCAATTGCCTCCATCTAACCCTGTCTTCTGTATCCTCTTCTCTTGCGCCACCTACCTTCATGTTTTCTTTCACTACATCCATAAACCTCCTTTTTGGTCTTCTTCTTGGCCTCCTGCCTGGCAATTCAAAACTCAGCATCCTTCTACCAATATATTCACTATCTCTCCTCTGGACATGTCCGAACCATCTCAGTCTGGCCTCTCTGACTTTATCTCCAAAACCTCTAACATGTGCTGTCCCTCTGATGTGCTCATTCCTGATCCTGTCCATCCTGGTCACACCCAAAGAGAACCTCAGCATCTTCATCTCTGCTACCTCCATCTCTGCCTCCTGTCTTTTCCTTAGCGGCACTGTCTCTAAACCAAACAACATCGCTGGTCTCACCACAGTTTTGTACACCTTTCCTTTCATTTTAGCTGAAACTCTTCTATCACACATCACACCCGACACTTTTCTCCACCCATTCCAGCCTGCCTGCACACGCTTTTTTACCTCTTTTCCACACTCTCCATTGCTCTGGACTGTTGACCCTAAGTACTTAAAATCCTCCACCTTCTTTATTTCTTCTCCCTGTAACCTCTCATTTACACACATGTAGTCCGTCTTGCTGCGGCTAACCTTCATTCCTCTTCTTTCCAGGGCAAACCTCCAACCCTCAAGCTTCTTCTCCACCTATTCCCTGCTCTCACTACTGTCTAAAACCCTTGTTACCCAGGTGGTGCAAGACCCTTACCCCGTCCTCGTGCTAGACGAGGCAGGCGCACCTCCCTGACCTGCCTACTCCGTGTAAAGGGTTAAATCTCCCCCGTTGAGGGTTGGAGACCTTCTTAGTCAGGGGCGAGGGGAACTCAACCAGGTTCTCACAGCCTTGACTTTGGCAGAGGCGGCCCCGCTGCACCCGGATCGCACACGACCAGAGTAACCGCCCCACTAGTTTTGGTCGCGAGCAACACCGGACCCTCTGCCTTTTACGACTGCTCCCCATTTAATCGGTTTGTTGCTCCTGGAAACAACCTGGGATAATTTACCTATCTGCTAGCAATAACGAAAGACCTGTTTGTATTGAGTACCGGAACAACCTCCAAGGAATTTAATCTGTATCACACCGCTTACTCTTTTGTAGCACAGAAGATGCTGAACGACAACTCTTGTTCAGTTGCAATAGATGACAGGTTTTATTAGGACAGATTAGCAAGGGCATACAAGCAGACAACAATGAATATGAGGACAATATTCTTTACAGATGAACTACCCCGAGTTCCACCTACGTACCTCTAGGTAAGGACCAGGTCCTATCTGGAGACCAAGTATTTCAATCCCACCGACAAGGCGATGCCAGGTAGTAAATAGGTATATCCAGTAAGAATACGTTCTCTGCTGGGGATTATTCCTAACCCAGGGGAAAGGGACGGCGAGTGATCAGGTCGACGGCTTCCCCTGGACGAGCTCATAGATCTAGGTTGCTCCCTAAAGTGGCAAGACAAAGGTTGGCTGCTGTGGTTGGTTCTATATCCCACCGGGCTCAGCTCCTCTTAGGGTAGCTCCACGGCTCAAAGTTCTCGTTCTCCTTATGCTGCCGGCTCGTCTGACGGTCATCCGAAGTTTCCTCCAGATCGCTATCACAGACGACTACCGGTGGGTTCCAATCTATCTATCAGCAGCCAGAGCGTTTCGGAAGACCCAACACCTCCGAGGAACTCGTTTGAGGGACCCAGCGGACAAAGTCAGCCGGCAGAACCAACCAGGCTTAATGCTTCAGCGAGTAGCAGGCAGCTCCGCGAGTGGCAAAAAAAGGCCCTGATGATCGAATGCAGTCTCCTTTTATGCCATCTTTCCTGTGGGAGTGGTTTTCCCCAGCTCTCTCCATTGGCTACCGCCACCAAATGCCCAGCCAATCCCTTGTCTAGTGGAATTTTTCAAATCTTCCCAGTGGAAATTCCCCAACGACACAGCCAATCCGGTGCCTAGTGGAATTTCCCCAACTGTTCAGCCAATCCTGTGCCTAGTGGAATTTCCCCAACTTCTCAGTGGAATTTCCCCAAATGCACAGCCAATCCTGTGTCTAGTGGAATTTTCCCCAAAACTTCCCTCTGGTGGAATTCCCCTTTAGATGAATTTCTCCCCGCGCCTTTTTCCCAACCTATCCAGAGTCTTTATTAATTTAACCCCTTCTAGGCAGACCATGTTTAACTCAGTGAGCTGTCCTGCTATTGGACAACTCCTTCCCAGAAGTCCTTATTTGGACTTCCAGAACCCATCTCTGCACTGTGCAGGACAGTGGTTAGTTTGGTATATGTCGTTTCTGCACGGGATGCTCACAGGAACTTTACTAGGCTGATGCTGCTGAGACTTCCCTTTACTACCTGGGGTAGGGGTTTATACTAACTCTGTATCACTTTAATACATATTCAAAGCTATCATTAGTTGTATGATTAACACATTTGACATATGCAATCTTTGAATAATTCCCAATGGTATATAACAATCCAAAACGGTTGTAAAAGTTGCTAAATACCCATGTATCTGGTTAAGACTGATTATATTTATAATAAGTGCTGTAGCAAAGCGATAGTTTTCTGCCAAGGTCCCTAATGTTGTGTAGTGCGGTTGTGTGTGTGTGTGTGTGTGTCCTACAAATGCACATGTGCTTTTACATGAGTTACTACTACTTGTGTTATATGATTACAAACTTAAAGCGATAGATATAACTTGAGCATGGTAGACTGTTAAGACTGTTCTCTGTTCCTTGACGTGTTGTGTTTTAACCCACCATTTTATCTATGCCTCCCCCCAATAGACACTTGTAGAAATATTCTTTATTGCATTCTGGCTACCCCTAGTGGTCAATACAGGTATAGCTTCTAGGTCACTTGACACTACATATCACAATGTCATCTGCAAACATCATAGTCCATGGAGATTCCTGTCTAACCTGGTCCGTCAGCCTGTCCATCACCATAGCAAACAAGAAGGGGCTCAGAGCTGATCCCTGATGGAGTCCCACCTTCACTCGGAACTCCTCTGTCACACCTGCAACACACCTCACTACTGTCTTACAGTCCTTGTACATGTCCTGCACCGCTCTAACATACTTCTCTGCCACTCCAGACTTCCTCATACAATACCACAGTTCCTCTCTGGGCACCCTGTCATAAGCTTTCTCCAGATCTACAAAAACACAATGCAGCTCCCTCTGACCTTCCCTGTACTTCTCCATCAACATCCTCAAAGCAAATACTGCATCTGTTGTATTCTTTTTTTGGCAGAAAACCATACTGCTGCTCACAAATGCTCACGTTTGCCCTTAGTCTAGCTTCAACTACTCTTTCCCATAACTTCATTGTATGGCTCATCAGCTTTATTCCTCTGTAGTTGCCACAACTCTACACATCTCCCTTGTTCTTAAAAATGGGCACCAGCACACTTCTCCTCCATTCCTTAGGCATCTTCTCATTATCTAAGATCTTGTTATACAACCCGGTCAGGAACTCTACTGCCACCTCTCCTAGACACTTCCATACGTCCACAGGTATATCATCAGGACCGAGTGCCTTTCCATTCTTCATCCTCTTTAATGCCCTCCTCACTTCTTCCCTACTAATCTTTGCTACTTCCTGGTCCACAACAGTCACCTCTTCTACGCTTTGTTCTCTTTCATTTTCCTCATTTATCAACTTTTCAAAGCACTCTTTCCATCTTCCCATCACATTACTGGCACTGGTCAATACACTTCCATCCTTATCCTTCATCACCCTAACCTGTTGCACGTCCTTTCCATCTCTGTCCCTCTGCCTTGCCAACCTGTATACTGTAGATCTTTCTCTCCTTCCTTAGAGAGAATGCTAGGCTGTGCTAGGCTGTGCAGCCTAGCATATAAATCATCATAAGCCCCTTGTTTGGCCTTTGCCACCTTTACTTTTACCTTATGCTTCATCTCTCTGTTCTCCTGTCTACTCTCGTCAGTCCTGTCGTGTCCCACTTCTTCTTAGCTAACCTCTTGCTCTGTATACACTCCTGCACCTCATTCCACCACAAAGTGTCCTTATCTACTTTCCTTCCAGATGACACACCAATTACTCTCCTACCTGGCTCCCTGATCACGGTAGCTGTAGTTGTCCAGTCATCTGGAAGGACCTCCTGGCCACCCATAGCCTTTTCAACTCCTTCCTAAATTATCTGCTTCAGGTTACACCTTCCACACAAGATGTAGATGTAGTCTACCTGTGTGCTTCTACCTCCACTCTTATAGGTCACCCTATGTTCCTGTCTCTTCTGAAGAAAGTATTCACTACAGACTTCCCTCTCCCCGGCCACTTCGTCCAGCTCTTCCTAGCGGATGCCGAGGCGTTCCCAGGCCAGCTGAGAGACATAGTCACTCCAACGTGTCCTGTGTCTTCCCCAAGGCTTCCTACTGGTTGGACCTGCCCTGAAAACCTCCCCAGGAATGCGTTCCGGAGGCATCCTAACCAGATGCACGAGCCACCTCATCTGGTTCCTCTCAATGCGGAGGCGCAGCGGTTCTACTCCGAGTCTCTCCCGGATGACAGTGCTTCTCACCCTATCTCTAAGGGAGAGCCCAGCCACCATGCGAAGAAAAATCATTTCTCCCGCTTGTACCCGCGATCTTGTCCTTTCGGTCACTACCCAAAGCTCATGACCATACGTGAGGGTAGGAACGTAAATCGACCGGTAAATTGAGATCTTTGCCTTTTGGCTCAGCTCTATTTTCACCACGGCAGACCGGTGCAGATGTGACAGGTTAAAATTATTGATATTATGTTAAAAGTGTTTTGTACACAAGATTGGAAAAGCAGATTACACAGGTTAAAAAGGGTTAAAAGCCGATTAAAGAAAATATACACAGTTTTTAAAAAAAGTAAAAAGTTGCATACAATAACAGGATTGAAGAACTAAGAAAAATACAATGTGTACAATTTACATTTTGATTTTAAAAAAAGTTCGATCATTCACGGGTCGATTGCGTTTCCCTGTAAGGGATGTTTTGTGCGCTTGCGCAGAAGGTTATCGGTGTTCTTTTGAATAAAGCGAGGTGAAGTGAAGACGAGGCTGCGACTCTCTCCTTTATTTTCACTCTCAAAAGTAACCACGTACTTCTCCTACTCTGTGGAGCAGAGGGCGCAACATTTTGGAGGCACCGCTGGGATGTTTGGTGAGAGAAAAATTTGCCAGCCAAAGGTAAACTCAAGCCGAATATCCCTCCACGAACCCTAGCATCGGAGTCACGAGGCATCGCCGACATTCACCGGGGCTCTGGCAACACGTGCAAAGGTTGTAGCTCTAGTGCGCATAGCCACCACTAGAGGGCAGCGTCGTGTCACGAAGTTGGTAGAGGCCTACGCTGAACTGTTTAATGCCTACTTCTCTGATGAAAATGGAGTCGGAATGGAGAAAGTGCAGTTAGAAGTTAAAAGTATATTATACGGACTGAATGTTGAACAACTGCTAAAAATATGCAATGGCTAGCAAATATTTGGACTGAAAAAAGACCAACTTAAAGACAAAACCCGAGGCCAGCTAATCACACTGGTCACAAGCTATGTCGAAAGAACTGAGTTCGCTGAGCTCGAAGATGAGGGAATGTCTAATTTGCTCAATATAAAGGACTTGATTGAAAATGCAAAGATGCCAGGGTTCGAGTTAGCAAGTGAAGATGAACAGAAAGAAAACCTGCAGAAAGAAGGGGATGCATTACAGATTACACTTAAAGCAAAAGAGGAAGCTATGCATCAGCTGATGAATAATAAACTGAGTCTACGAAGCACACCAATGCAGAGACGAGTTTCAGCGCCTCCAGGTAACTCCATTTGGCGTAAAGACTTTAAGATATCCGGCCAAAAAGGGGAACCTGGACAAAAAGACAAGCTCACATTTTCTAGTTCGGCCAGGGAGATGGAAAGCGGGCTCAGTAAAGGCTACCATGAAGATGAGGTTGCCGATGCAGTGATTCAAGCCATCACCCCAGGTATGCAGTTGAAAAGTTATCTGGAAGGTAAAAGTGATCTTACTCTCCCAGCTCTGCGGAGGATCCTGAGGTCTCACTATCAGGAGAGAGGGGCTACTGAACTGTACAAGCAGCTTTCATCAGAAGTGTAGAGCAGTAAGAGACTCCTCAACACTTCCTTCTGCGAGCCATGGACCTTCGCCAGAAGATTCTCTTTGCCTCCCAGGAAGATGAGTCAGGTCTAAAATATGATCCTGCCTTGGTTCAAAGCTTGTTCATGCACACCATCCTAACAGGTTTGCAGAGCGACAATGTTAAGAGTGACATGCAGCCCTACCTTCTTCAGAACACGACGTCTGATGAAGTTCTTCTGGAAAAGGTGAATATTGCATGTGCCAATGAAAAGGAACAAAACGACAAGAAGAAACATGCTGTCCCCACCGAGCCGCCGCCATGAATACTGTCCAGTCCAGTGACACCCCAGCACCTGCAGAAAAAAGGACAGTCCAAAAGCAAAGCACAGCCGCTCCATCACCTGATCTGCTGTCTGAAATTAAGGAGATGCGGTCTGAGATAGTACTTTTAAAGGACTTGCGAGCTGAGTTGTCCCAAATCAGAGAGACCATGCAGAAATCTACAGCCGTGGCCCAACCTGCCACCAGCAGAGGACTTGAGGACCACTACCCAATGCAGACCTTCACACCGTACCCACAGCAACAGCTGGATCCATCTACTAGGCATTACTATCGCCAGCGACCCCAAGCAGCTCTCCAGCCGTACTATACAGCACCAGTGAGAGGCAATGCACAGTTCCAGCAGCGCTTCGCCCCGCAGCGGTACTACATGCCCCGCTCACAACCAAGGTGTTCAAATTGCATTGTGGCAGGTGAGGAGTATTGTCATCACTGTTTTAGATGTGGGAGCAGTCAGCATTTTAGAGCCGGCTGCCGAGCACAGAAGCCAGTGAGACTGAATGGAGGTAACCCTTTAAACTAGACGCGGTCACCCCAATGGGACGTGGTGTGACCAGTGACATAAAAATGTCCCAGTATTGTTACAGTTGTGCCACAGAAAGTTTAACTCAAAGTTTGAAATGTTGTTCAGTGTCTAAGAACGCCCTGTACTGTTCCAAAAAAGTGTGAAGGGGAGCACTAGCCTATGCACAAAACTAAATTTAGAGTAAACACATGTGGTGGTATTAATAAGGCTAGTAGGGAGTTCCATGAGAAACAAGGCAAAATACCTTCTGTCAAGCAGTTAGTGGGAAGAAAATGTGTCATTAGGTGCTTTTTAGGCAATACAAAGGTTGAAGCACTTTGGGACTCTGGCTCACAGGTTTGTGCTATTGCTGAGTCCTGGAAAGACATTAACTTACCCGAGTTACCATTGAGAAATGTAAGTGAGCTTATTAATCCAAAAGAACCCCTCCATTTGGAAGCAGCCAATGGCACAGACATGCCATATGTAGGGTGGGTTGAGGTACCATTTAAACTTACTGCCATTAACTCTGAGTTACTCATACCTGTTCTAGTGCTTAAAGGTAACCAGCAACAATGTCCAATTATTGGGTTTAATGTTATCGAGTGCTTGGTTTCAAAAAGTATGAAGGGTGAAAATAACTCTGGGGAAAAAGAGGAGCTTCTGAAAGCAGTGCAAGTAGCTTTTCCACATCTTAAGAAAAACAAAGCTACAACTTTCATAAAAGCAATTAGAGTTGGGCAAACACACGAGTACAATGTGAAGACAGCAAAAGTGAGAGTGACTGTACCCAGCCAGAGTTCAGTGTGTGTTGAATGTAGGGTGCAGGCTAAAACATTCAAAGATGACATTACTTTGATTTTTGAGCCTTGTGAAAACCCACAGTGGCCAGACGGTTTAGAGTTTTGTGAGACCTTGGTTACAGTGAAAGCAGGGTCTATTCCAAAGATTACTATCAGTGTCCAAAACCCTACCAAGCATGACATTATTCTATCGGGAAGAACCAATATTGGTACAGTGCAGTCAGTGGGGTCAGTTTATACTGCTAACATCTTCAGCAAAGACCTCCCAAATGCAGCCGTCAACAAGATCCATGTGCAGGATACCACAGGATGCGTGCCTACAAGTGAGCAATGGGATCCTCCTGTTGACTTGTCACACCTGGATGAAAATGAAAGAAAGACTATTGAGCAAATGTTAGGAGAGGAGTCAGCGTCATTTTCAAAGACAGATGATGACATAGGGTGTGTGACAA
Organism: Oostethus manadensis; assembly: GCA_024372805.1. Lineage (NCBI taxonomy): Eukaryota > Metazoa > Chordata > Actinopteri > Syngnathiformes > Syngnathidae > Oostethus > Oostethus manadensis. The sequence goes on from QODF01000038.1 coordinate 2,551,648, forward strand.
ACCTGCAAATGGACATTTTGCTAAAGGAGACCGAGCCAGTTTCAAAAACGTACCTGTCTGTACCAAAGCCGCTGTACAGGGAGATGAAGGACTACCTACAGGACTTGATAGCACAGGGATGGGTGGAAAAGTCTACTTCCTCCTACTCGTCTCCTGTTGTCTGTGTAAGAAAAAAAGACGGTTCGCTGCGCTTATGTACTGATTACAGAGAGCTGAACCGCAAGACAAACCCAGATCGACACCCTATACCACGGGTACAGGATGTTATGGATAGCTTAGGAGGAAATACCATCTTCTCATTACTGGACCAGGGAAAGGCATATCACCAGGGGTTCATGTCCAAAGACAGCCAACATCTAACCGCCTTTGTTAAATGGGCAGTCACAGACAAGTTTCGTGAATACTTGTACTATGCACATTTCTTTACGGTATTTAGCGACAATAATCCGCTTACTTACGTTCTGTCAACAGCAAGGTTGAATGCTACTGGGTGTAGATGGGTTGCAGAACTTGCCGATTTCCATTTTTGTGTAAAGTATCGCCCCGGTAGAGGGCGGTAGACAAGGCCGGTAGACATGGAGACTTACATGGAGGAGTGTTCAAAAGAAATTTTGTTGTCAGCAGACAGATCTGTAATTATGGTCGTGGGCTGTGGTTGGGACAATTTCCAAAATAGTAAAACGTTTCGAAATTAATGCAGAGCTCTCTTCAGTTTATCTTTGCCGGAAGTGACATCGCCGAAAAATCAGGGGGTGGGGGGAATGCCAAAATCAGTACATTCAGAGCAGTAAGAACCCAATGTCACAGTTTATACATATGTTGTCAGTTTTTGTCAAATTTAAGGCCGTGTTTACTTTTTTTTTTATAGTGGTCACATTCTTACACTTGTGTGACAGAAAATCTTTAAAAGGTTAAAGGGTTTGTATCATGATTATTTTCATTTTCATTCATTTCTATTGAAAAAAAATGCTTTGAAATCCAAATAACCTGATTCTTGGAATCAATTTTGTTTGGCCTTGGAGGTTCCACTGTACATTATTGTATGAAAAACATTGAGATCCAACAGATGTTTGCCCTTTAGACATGCAGGTCTAAATGTTTTTTGACAATTAAAAGCTAACGTGAACCCCTGTTAACAAAGAGCTGCAGTGAGATAGTCTTGATAGTCGTCATATGAGAAAAACAATTCTTACTCGCAGTGCCAAAGCCTTAAAATGATGTCTGTAATCATCTTTGCACACACACACTCTTGCTCAAATTAAGTGTGATAAGATCCTTTTTTATCTCTCACAGAGCGCGCCAAGATGGAAAAAACAGGCAACAGATGAACAAAGGGAGTAAAAATCACTGTAAACATTTTCACACCCATAACAGGAGTTAGTCAGTGACCCATCTGTCAAACCTTACAACCACAGCTAACCCCTAAATTGCGCATTCAGACTCACAATCACTTCCCCTCTTCCATACATAACCATTTATTTACTGCCTACCGGCCTGCACTGTCTATGACTATTGATCAGACAGCGCTCCATGCTCCAATTTAAAGGCCATGATACGTTCTGCCATGAGCCAAACAGGAAGGGAGTATTGATTGATTAACATGCAACTCTGCTAAAGGCACTGCACTCTATGACAATTCACATGATACACTTTCAAACCTTATGAGTATCGTATTCACATTTGTCCTGACTCTTTTCTCCTTCGCGTCCCAGCTGGGTCATCCATTGTGACAATACAGCCAGTAGTGCAATCATCCACCCACACCGCCTCAATGCATACCAATACATTCTCTATAGCATGTGCCACTGTTGTTTTCCTAAACTCAAATTGAGTGAATGTGTGTATGTGTCCAGAAGTATAACAGTATTCCAGATATATGTCTCCAAAGAAACACACAAATACATTCAAGAGAGGATAAGCCAGCTCAATTTTGTAGGAAATATTAAGCTTGCTTTACAGTTTTATTCTGCCTCTATACTGCCACCTAGTGACGTCCATAGACAATTGCACAAGAGCACCTTTTAACTGTTTAATTGACCAAGATGACGGCACACATCAACATCAGATATGTGTGGCGGCGGGAAGGGGCGTGCCACTACATATGAATAATAAGAAGTACAATTTTACAACATAAAAAACGACTAAAGTTGTATTTTTTTTAAATGTACTTGTTAAGGTTAATGTGAAAGTGTGTGTAGAAAAGGCAGTTTTCAAACAAAAAGTTGGAATATATGTATTCCATGCAAAACAGAAGTAGCAATACCACGATTTTGACATAAAATATATTGTAGCACCCTCACCTGGTAGAAATGATGTGTACAATTTCGTTTACACTGGATCCCATTTGAAATAGACAAGTTAAAACCCCTCAAATCAACAATGTAAAAAATAAATAATAATAAATAATACTCCACACACATAATAAATAATTACTCTACATGTGAAGACAAACAAGTCTTGGCAAAGCTAAAAAAATGTTGTAAATTACATTTATGTTCATAATGTACAACAGATGGCTGATTTATTAATTATGTCTGAGGTAATAAAGGTTACATTTGAAAGATTATTTTATACTTAATGTTGAAACAACAATCCTACCAACTTTATTTGATCATCGGTTAAGGTAGCTTTTGGAATATGTAACTCCTTCTCCTCCATGCATATCAGTGCACATCACTGACACTTAACTAACCTCTTTGTGTTGTGACACGTTCGCATTTTCCGTGAAATAGTGTTGACGTCTCATGGAGAAGCACTGCAAAAAACTTTACAATGTAAAGTGTAACAACCGTTCGGTATAGCAACTGTATTACTGCAGACGCTGTGTAGATATGTCCGGTCAACTTCACTCTCTACCAACACAAACGGTGCAACCCACCTTTTTCCGACTGAGAACCAAGGCCTCGGATTTGGAGGTTCTAAGTATCATCCAAGAGGCTTCACACTCAGCGGCAAACCACCCAAGTAAACACTGAAGGTCAGCTTGATGACGCCACTAAGACTACATCGTCTGTAGCAGAGACGAGATCCTGAGGCCCCTAAACTGGACCCCCTCGACGCCTTGGCTGTGCCTGGAAAATCTGTTTATAAAAATTATGTACTGAATCGGTGATAAATGACAGCCTTGGCTAACGCCAGTGTTCATTGGGAATAAGCTTGACTTACTGCTGGCAATGCAGACCGGGTTACTGCTCTGGTTGTACAAAGACCAAATGGCATGTAGTATCGTGCCAGGAACCCTGTACTCCGCAAGGGACACTGTTGAATGCTTTTTGCCAAGCCCACTAAAGCATATGGAGAACAGTTGAGCATACTCCCAAGCACTCTCCAGGTCCCTTGCAAAGATGTAGAGCTGGTTCAGTGTCATAATCATTAATCAAACAAAGATAATTTATTATTTTTGTTTCCGAGCCAAAAGCTTTAAAGGATTTATATTCCCTGTAGTTTAACAAATTTAGATAAAAGTTTTTTTTCTCTGTGTATTTAGGAAAGTAAAAAGTCTTATTAAAAAAATAATAATAAAAGATTTTAGACTTGTGCGACATGTCTAGTTACATCCAACATCATCCGATGCACAGCATCATCCTCCAGATTGAGTCAGTCGGGTTGCGGGGCCCGCAGACTTCCCTCTCCCCGGCTACTTTGTCCGGCCTCGCCAACGTGTCTCCTACCAGACGGAGTGCCCTGAGCACCGAACAAGGAGGGGTGCAGGAGGCATCCTAACCAGATGCCCGAGCCACCTCATGTGGCTCCTCTCAGTGTGGAGGAGCAGCAGTTCTACTCCAATTCTCGCCTGAAGAATTCCCACTATCTCTAAGGGAGAGCCCAGCCACCCTGCGGGGGAAATTCGTTTCAGTCGCTTATACCCACGATCCTTTCCCTACTACCATAAGCTCATGACCGTAGGTGAGGGTAGGAATGTAGCTAAACCAGTAAATTAAGAGCTTTGCCTTTTGACTCTGCTCCCTGTACAACACTACGGGCCGATGCAGAGTCTGCATCACTGCAGACGCCGCACCAATCCGCCTGTCCATCTCGCGTTCCATTCTTCCTTAACTCGTGAACAAAACCCTGAGGTACTTAAACTCCTCCACTTGGAGCGGGATCTCATCCCCAAACTGGTGATGGCACTTAAAGATTGAATTAGTTGGTCTGATATTCCTGGAGCACTCCTCACATCATTCAATCATAAGTCATGTTTTGGCTTTCCCCTCCGAGTTAGTGATTAACAGCTACTTTTGTGTCAGTGGACTGTCACACACAGACATCAAGTTAGCACACAAATGATATAGAGTATCTGTGTAGAGTCTCAGTCATCCAGATTCTGTCTGTTGAAGACGTTACACTATTATACCAAAATGTTTCCTCAGTTCTTAAATTGTAGGTGTAGAGTCACCCTATGTATGTCTCTGGTGGGTGTGTTCCCTGATGGTGGTCACAATAGGGTTGTTTTGTTTATGTTTCCCTGTTAACTGACTGTCCTTCATAACAATAGGTCGTTCACTTAACTGGTGGCAAAACAATTTATGGCCACTCTTCAGGTGGAGTGAGACAATCCTTTCAGGGAAAGATACTGACAGTGTTGTAAGCAGACAGAAGTGTTGGTGCAAAACTCCTCCTCTGGTAAATATGTCGTCCCTCTTTGGCTCCAAACTTTGAAAAACAAAATTTCAACCCGAATAAGAAGATTGGCATGCACATCTTTCACACATCGCTGGCTGGTATTCACGTAAATGTCATTAATGAACAGCAGTCTCAGAGAAGCAACTAACAATTTTCTTTGTGTGGTGATGACACACTCATGTGTCAAAAAGAAAGGCCCTTCTAAACAGAGGAGACTTGCACCATCACATATTGTCTGCTCTGGAGTCGAATGCGGCTATACAGCCTCCCTTAGTAAAGCGCGGTGATGTTTTTAACACCAAAGTAGGGGAAATGTGCGTTTTCGAAAATAATATGAAATATCTGACTCGCCGCAAAGTCCATGAATGTTCTTGTGGGCGCAAATTCACATTTCTAAATTTTTTAAACGTGCATAACTTTATACACAGGCATGGTATTACAACCAAATTTCATAGAATGATTTGAATGGCCTTACATATTATACTGAGAAAAAAAATGGCATTTTAAAAACCTCTTTATATGCCCTTTAAATGAGCTCAGAGTAGGTCTACATGTGTAGCCGTAAATTGGTTTGTTGAATTTTGTGGTTGTAACAGGTAACATTACAAAAGGTTACAATTCTTAAAAGTTTGTAAGTTCTGTAATGTTTTGTGGCTCACAAACATTTTTTTTAACTGGAAGAGGAGACAAAATGGCTCTTTTGATGGTAAAGGTTGCCAACCCCTGTCTTAGAGCAATGTACTAGCATCACTCTTCAAATATTTTCTCATTCCACGGGAAGACTGGCCACCAACAAGGTGTTTTGCCACAAAGCAGGTGAACAACCTGTTGTTATGCAGGACTGTCATTCACCAGCCATGCCGTGCAACAACAACAACAACAACCTTACTGCGGCCAACCCCAGGGGACACGCCCACTAGACACATTACAGCTCCATAATGAAAAAATTTACAGCTAAAAAAGATTTTTGGATTAAAGGTGAAATGTCTTTGACAAACTGAGTCTTATTGCCTTGATTCAACTTTTGCAGATCAAACAAATGACATGTAACTTTCCTGTAGATGAACCAATTTGTATGGGTATATTCCAAGGCATTGCAACCTTGAGCAACCTTCCATATATTTACTATATCTAGTCTATTAATTTTGCATTCCAAGTTGCATAGCAATTGTACACACTATATTTTGATTTATTAAGTTAGTGTGTGGAGTAAAAATATTTATTTTGAAATAATTAGTATATATATAATTAGTGTTTATAATAATTTAGTATTTATTTATTCATTTATTTTCGTTCGTTCAAGCTATATTATTATATATAAAGAGAGTGTACATCATATACACTTATTTTATAATTTAGTATTTATTTGTTCATTTTCTACCAATGAAGCTGGTGCATTCTGGAGAGAGGCGGGGAACACCCTAGACTGGTTGCTAGTCAAACACAAACTACATATGGACAAGCAACCATTTACACATTCGTATACCTATAGTTACCGTGCATAATTCAATCACACGCTGGCTGCACAAAAGACAGCCGTGTGTACCACTAGGCTATCAGTTACAATTATAATTACTATAGCACACACCAGTTAAGGGTATATCCTGCATCATGCTGTTGAAGTTTCAGCCATTAGGTTGGCAAGGTTTTGTTTTTCAGGCAGAGGATCCTCATTGTCCAGCTCTACAGTGCTAGTCATGGCTGTTTCAAGTCTCTAAAAAGTAGAAAGGGGAAGATTTTAATTCAAAAAGACAATCAAATACAGTATTCAAAATGCGGTTACAGCTCACTCAAAGGACAAAAGTAACCCAGCTGATGTTGTGCGAAAGGTTAACTGAAGTGGTCCATAGTCAATCACAGGACACATATAGACAAACGACCATTCACACACATGTTCACACCATCACAGAGAGACGACTGAAACCACGCTTCCTGCACAAAAATCAAGCGAGTCAATCACTAGTATGGAATCACAAGAGTGCCAAAATGAAAAAGAAATACATGTGGAAATATAATCATATACAAATGTGGTCTTTTTTTTTTTTACATTTTGTCTTTGCTTCTTCCATTTCTTCTAAGCAAACCACATTTGTATATGTTTGTATTACTGGTTGTCTTTATATTTCCACATGTATTTCCTTTTAATTTAGGCACGCTTTTGAGTCCATACACTAGACCATCAGTGACAAACATGCAACAATGACATCTAACATAAGAGCTGTATAAAAAATATTGAGCTTACAAAGTTTGGGTTGTAGACAACCGCAAGGTACAGACTCAGACATCTTCCAATTTTTGTCACACATTGCAAAGGCATAAAAAATCTAAATATTTCATCCTGACCTGCTCTTTCAATTTAGTTATGTAAGTAAAAGCTAAAACAAATTCCTAAGATTTCTCAACTAAAGTCAGAAAATATTTATGACAGTGAAAATGAATGAATGAATGTATATTATATAGGTATATTTTATATATGTACAACTACAGCGGCAATAATAAAGTGTTAAAAAAAACTGTTGATATGTTGATTAATACTGTATCTCTATGGCAGTGGCTGAAAACTTTGTCTGTACACCATATTTTACTGAGCACATACAGTATCTGTGGAACGGAGTGGACAAGTGAGTGTGCTTACACTCAACAGAGGCAACAATCAGATAAACTATTTGTGAAAAATCATGATGAAGCTTATACACACCAAGAGAAAAGATCCATCGTTGTTACAGATCTCATGAATACCACCAATTGGGATCCAGATAAGAGAGACCAGTGAGACGCCCCAGCCCACAAATTCAGCCCACAATGGGTACCTGTATGGTCCATACTGGACAGGGGTGTACTGGTTAATACTGGAAGCCAGTATGCACTACGAATGGAAAACAACAGGTTTATGACCACTGTCAACATGCTGTTAGAAAGAGAGATAGACAGAGTTGCACTCAAATGTAAATTGTAAATTACATTTATCTTTAAAATGTAAATGTTTTAATTGTGCATATATATACATTCCTGATCAATATGTTAAACCAGTTAAAAAATTGCAATAATTTACATTTTGCACTGATGGATACGCATGTCACGAGACACTGAGTCCACGTGACAAGACAATAAACAATTGGGTTTACGAGAACAAGAAGACATTTTAACATTACCTTAAAGAAAAGTAGAAAAGGTGAGGTTGAGACGCAGTAATACCGTCATTTGAAACTTCTTTCAAAAAATCACGAGGATTAAAATGGTAACCTGTTCCACTGATCTAAATCCATTATACCACCAGGGCAAAGTGTTGCAAGTTTGTAAACTTTGGAAATAACTAGAATTTACAACAAGAGTTTAATAATTTTGATTTCAATTGTAAATCAACAGTGAAAAAATGTTGTATTAAAAATCTTGGAAATAATGTTATTGTGTTTGAATAAAACTCACCAACACCAACAAGGGACAGAGAAGGAACCAGCACATGCGAAAGTAGAAGTTCACAGATTTCCCTAGCATCCTCTTGATAATATAACAGATGCGAGGGACACCTAATAGAATAAGACAAGTACTAATTAGACAGAAATTAAAAACCAAGTTGCAAGCAAGTGAACTTTGACAGGCTCATACCAAATGAATGATCTTACCAAAGGACCAGCAGACTGCTATGACCTCAAAGAAAGCCAGGAACATAAGGGACACCACAGCTGTGTAGTGGTCCATCAGCTGAAACACACACAGTATATACCTCCCTGTGGAAAGAAGACAGACCAGTTATCGGTGGTGCACTTGTGGTCATAAGAGTAGAAAAGACATGACAAATGGCAAGATTAAAAAATGCATTACTGCACCATAGTAACGTGTGGAAGGCCGAGAAGAAAGCTGACAATGCACACAACCAGGGCCAGCAGCTTTTCTCTCTTGAGAAAGCGCAAAACTTGGAGACCAAATTCATCCGTTATGAATGTCAGAGCAACTCCAACTGTGGCAAACTCCAGCAGACAGGAAACAACGACTTTATCCCGTTCTGACAATGTGATATAATCCCTTTCAAAATATTTGAGAAACAATGACAGTATGAGGCCAGAGAATTCAGGAAAACTGAAATAAATAAGCATATCATTCGTCACTATAACTTTAAATGCAGATCCTAATACAATAATAAAACTTAAAATGAGAAACGAGAATAACACTGGATTACGTTTTTGGCCAACAGGAATCTTAATATGAGTGCATGGTGTTTATTCACTCAGCAGACATGTGTATGTGAGCTTGGGAGCTGTTTACCTGGCTGTCCAGGCCAAGACAGAGCAGCATAAAGAAGAAGACAGGAGCCCACAGCTGAAAGGCGGGTATTGTGGAAAGGATTTCAGGGTACACGACAAAAACAAGGCCAGGATCTTAAAAATATATAGTAAGTTAGCAGGGTTTTACATGTAATTGATTGTGGCAGTGCGCCACTACAAAATAAATTAACAAAACAATGCAAATTGTTTTTAACAAAGACAAAGTAGCTGAGGATCGGTACAGTCTTAGTCCACTGGTACCCACGTCATGTTTTTTCAGCTATTTTATTACAACTTTTTGGAGACATAATAATGGAATCAAGGCTCTTTAAACATTGACACCACATTCAAGAGTCACTTTGCATTGACACTGAGGTGGAAGCATGGAGAGGGTGTGATGTGAGTCCGTGTTGCTTTTGCACTTTTGCCCTTTTATACACATAGTGAGCTCTATAAACCACAAATTGCATGAAAGTGTCCACTTGCACCAAGTCTGAAAATTTTGGTACGTACCCCCAAATTGATAGTAAACGACGATTTATCTTTTTAAAATGTCTGCATTTAACAGCTTTTAGCAGCTCCAGACATCGGTGAGCTTGTTATTTCTATCCATGCAAGTAACACGCCCACCGCTCCTTGTATGCACACTCTATCAGGCTACACAACAACGAACAACCGCTTTTGTTCGAATACCTACACAAAATAAACACAGTTACGGCACTGATAAATTGTTACTTACAGCTTGCTCTTCTGACTCTGCAACACTACCAAGTAACGTTGGAAAGGCGCCGGACTTCAGTAACAGTTTGGCGGAGAGTCCAGCTTCGTATTGCTAAACAAAATTAGCTTTCCCTCACAACCAAACAAACATTTCCTGGGAGCCATTGCTCAAAGCTGCCCGTATAAGAAAGTCCGGGTTCTGTGTGTTAAAAAAAACCTCTGTGAAACACAGCATGCAGAGCCATCCAAAACTGCTTTCAGGGCTCACTTCCAAATGCACAAACCTCATTATTTGACACGTTGGCATCGTTTAATCTGAGAATACATTGTAACAAAATTTATAGTTTAGAAAAGAGGAAACGCATAGTAGATCCCCTTAAATGTGTTGCACATATACCAAAATTTTGCATTTACATTACATATTACACATTACATAGCTCGAAAAACAGTTATTTTTCTCCACCAAAACCTAATTAGACAATCAACCATTTTATGGCAGAAAATAGGGTTTGAAGATATAAAAATGACTTTCATGAGAACTATGGCCTTCAGATTTAACTGTAATGGTCTCCTTGATGCCTACCATACGTTGATATGCTGTCCACAGGGAGATGATGTATGTGCGCCATGTAACCAATAGCTGAGAAGATCACAAAGCCTGCCAGGATGCTTGTGAATGAGTTGGTAAGTGAAACGATCAAAGCATGTCTGGAAGTGAAAGATGAAAAAAAGTCTTAGAAATGTAAATCATCCATGATGCTTTTGTTAAACATGAACACATACAGTATGTATTTCTCCTTTCAGAAAACAAGTTAGTATGAGCTAGTTAATACTGCATGTCATTGTGGGGCAACTATTTCCACTATATGCCCTTTAAAAAAACTTAAATAATGTTTTATCATTTTATATACATGCTGTGATCAGGCATCAACAGGTACATGGATGATAACAAGTAATACTTGTGTACTTTGGTGATTTAAAATTTTACCGGAACTTATTTCCTAGTGCATTGATTTCACATAGTCACGCTACCTCCATCTACATCATAAGCCATCTTTCAACAAAAAAATAATAAACAAAACAAAAGAAAAAAAAAATAAAAGCCAGTAAAATCTACTCTTCCATCTGTCCCATTGCAGTGACTTGAGGCGTTGTGAGATGCACTGTGAGACTAGCGAGGCATTGTGTTACTCCACCAGATAAATATAGTTTTTTGTGTTAGCTGTTACAATAACAATAT
>QODF01000038.1:2570047-2673411 GCA_024372805.1 Oostethus manadensis
CTGTGCACATACACATATCCATGCAGTACATACATACATACACACACATACAGTGTGCATATATATGTATACACACATACATACATATTTACTAATAATGATAAACATACAAGAAAAACAGCGAGAAAAGAAACAGAACCTCTTGAACAATGACCATCCAGATGACACGTGCAACAAATTTACATTAAATCTACATTACTCTGCAGTGACAGGATAACTCCATCAGACTGAAACAGAGAATGAGGAGATGTGAACACAGCCATGCATCCCAAACCACACTCCCTCCAAAAGCGAGGGTCCGACTAGGAAGACGCCGGAGCACGGCCCCCCAGGAGGCTCCCCACAGAGGGGAAGGCCCGTCCCCGCCCCTCCAAGAGGCAACCGCGAGTCCACTCCAAAAAGGTGCATGGGAGACCCGGCCGGACGCTACTCGGCAGCCGAGCAAGGGCCACAAGGGGAGCCCGGGCGCCAACCGCCGGGGGCCGGCCAGCTTCGGGCAAGCAGGACAACCGCTCCCGACCCCCCGGGACCAGAAGCCACCCAACCCCCCAAAGCAGGGGCCATACTCAACACCCCGGGAGCTCCAGGCAGCCCCAGACACAACTGCCGCGGGCCATCGCCTTCCCCGACGCCAGAGGCAGAATCCCCCCCCGCCCCGACCCGTCCACCCCACCCCCAGTGCTCACACACCCTAGCCCCAGTACCCACACCAAACCCTGTTCCCCTACTCACACATGCCAACACGCATACACCCACACAGGTGTGAGATGTGTGTGGGTAGGCAGTTAAAATTGAGGAGCTGAAACTGCGTGACACCATGGGCAGAACCACTCCGCCGGCTGAGCACGGCTGAGTAGCTCTGCCAACCCTGTGACACGAGTCCCGCCACCCCAAAAATGAATGTGAGGTGTCTGTGAGTATATGTATAGTGAATAAATGTAATTAAAACTGGGGAGTTTGCGGCGCCCAGGGCATCACAAAAGGAGGTCATGTTTGTGACCCTCCCCTGCCACACACCCATGGAGCACGCGCACTCCCCAAGATCCAATGTGCTTGTTTGCAGGGAATGGGGGGGCAAGGGCGCGAGGGATAGTAAGACTGGGAGGGAAAAAAATATATAATTTCCCTCCCAGAGAACGAGCCATTGGGCAGTAGGCACCCCTGTTTCCCGGGACCCACCGCGGGGCAGGGGCCGGCACGAGGCGAGGCCATCCGTAGGCCCCGGATGCCCAGCGACCACAGTCCGGGAGCAGCCTCACGCAGATGTCACACACTAGCCACCATGCGCGCCACTGTAGGAGATTCCAGCGTCCCACACCCCCGAACACCACCACCGCCATCCCCACCCCGTATCCGAGAGGAACCCGGGCAACACACCCCACCACTCGGAGAGGCAGCAACCCTCCAGGCACAATCACACACCTCACCCCCTACCACTGCCCCCAGTGCCCACACCCCTGTTGAATTCCCTGCACCCAACATACGACATACAACTTACACACAAACACACTGACACACACCTGCACTCGCGCAAACAAACCCACACCCGCCAAACCCCATGCACACTCCCCCAACCTAGGACCTCCCAGGCACCAATCCGGCACTGGGACGCGCACCCATCCACTCCCGCAGCAGCAAGTCCGGGCCAACCCAGATGCCCCCGGGGGTCAGATACGCCCCCACTCCCACATCCGGGTAGAGGCAGCCCCTGGAACCCAGGGCCCGGAGCGCCGCCCCACCCACACCCAGCCAGCCCAGCCACCCCACCCGGGGCCCGACGGCCACGACACAGGCCCCACCCCATGGTCCCCCTTTACAAAACACTTTACTAAAGTGACCCCACCAACTAGCCTGAACTACTTTCATCAACACCAAAAACTGTGGTTGATCAAAGTGGTTGATGATGATGCATTCCACTATTAAAGGAAATGTCATACAGATTTTTCTTGTAAAAAAATCTGACTTATCCCTTTAAGCGCTGTGTTATCGGTCAAGAGAGAAGCCCTACATTGTCTGATTATCCATTTTCTACCGCTTATCCTGTTCAGGGTTGTGAGGAGCTGGAGTCTATTCCAGCTAACGGCAGACTGGGCGAACGACAGACAACACCATGGATTGGTCAGTCAATCACAGGGTACCTAGAGTACGGTGTCCCCTTCTGGACTTTTGTTAAATCATCAACAAGTATATGAAGAATACATCAATATAATACTGTGGTTATTAGGAACACGTTGGGGAAAAAACATCAAACAACGGTCATCATACAGTCGGGTAACATTACCTGACAATGTTGTTGTTGAAGTTGATGTAACTAGCCATCGAAATCATGGAGCCAAAAGCAATTCCAAGGGAATTAAACACTTGGGCAGCTGCTTTAACCCACACCTACAGTGTGTTTGAGAAAAAGGAGAACATTCATTTTAGAAAATTACATATATCAAAACATTGATAACAAGAAAAATTAAAGAGGATGAAGAATGGAAAGGCACTCGGTCCTGATGATATACCTGTGGAGGTATGGAAGTGTCTAGGAGAGGTGGCAGTAGAGTTCCTGACCGGGTTGTTTAACAAGATCTTAGATAATGAGAAGTTGCCTGAGGAATGGAGGAGAAGTGTGCTGGCCTTGTCACAGTGTGCATTAAAAAAGTGTGCATTTTTAAGAACAAGGGAGATGTGCAGAGTTGTGGCAACTACAGAGGAATAAAGCTGATGAGCCATACAATGAAGTTATGGGAAAGAGTAGTTGAAGCTAGACTAAGGGCAAACGTGAGCATTTGTGAGCAGCAGTACGGTTTTATGCCAAAAATAGAGTACAACAGATGCAGTATTTGCTTTGAGGATGTTGATTGAGAAGTACAGGGAAGGTCAGAGGGAGCTGCATTGTGTTTTTGTAATCTGGAGAAAGCTGTAATCTGGAGAACCATACGCTCGCCATCGTGCCCCACCTCCAGGCCTGGCTCCAGAGGGGGACCCCGGTGACTCGCGTCCGGGTGAGGAAAAACAAAGTCCAATGTTTTTAGTCATCATCAGGGTCATCCGGGAGAGACTCAGAGTAGAACCGCTGCTCCTCCGCATTGAGAGGAGCCAGATGAGGTGGTTCGGGCATCTGGTTAGGATGCCTCCCGGACGCCTCCCTGGGGAGGTGCTTAGGGCATGTCCAACAGGTAGGAGGTCTCAGGGAAGACCCAGGACACGCTGGAGAGACTATGTTTTTCAGCTGGCCTGGGAACGCCTCGGCATCCGCCGGGAAGAGCTGCACGAAGTGGCAGAGGAGAGGGACGTCTGGGCTTCCCTGCTTAGGCTGCTGCCCCCGCGTCCCGACCTCGGATAAGCAGAAGAAAAGCATGGCATTTTGTCTCCTCCTGCTGTCTCTTGCTCGATGTGCATGTGGCATGCTTACTGCAGCTATTCTTCATCCTCCAGTGATGACAATACTTGCCGGCACGGAGGCGGTGATCACTAACGTAGAGGAGCGGCCCCACACAGTTTGCAGCCTGTTGCAGCTTGCCGCACCACTCAACCTCGTGGAGCAAAGTGGAACGCCTAAAGTAAAAAGCAAAACTACAGAGATTGTGAAAATATATTTTATTCTGTTTCTTCTCATTTTCACGTACAGTGAAACCTCTAAAGTCGAATATGTCTGAGGTATCTAACATTTTTGGAAAAAAATATGCATACAAATATTTGGTCTTAACAGAATAAGAACATAAGTAATGAAGAGACATAATCTGATATATAGCCTTTTCTGGTGACCAAAAGTTTCCATCCATCAATTTTCTACCGCTCATCAGGTTCAGGGTCAAGAGGACGTCCCTGCCATTGACTGGTGACCAGTCCAGGGGGTATCTCTGGGATAGGCTTCAGCAGACCCTAGCGAGGATAAGCGGCATAGAAAATGGATGGATGGTCAAGGGGACTTTGAGTGAAAATCAGGCTACACCCTGGACTGGTGACCAGTCAATCCTAAAGCGCACAACCATTCACACTCATTTACACATACAGTATTCATTCATTCACACATATTCACAGAGTTACTGAGTGCGGACTGTATCTATGCTACCTGCAACTCAAGTCAGGCAAGTCAACCAATAGGCACCAGGCGTTTCTTTGTAATAATTATGTGATAGTAACGTAGGAATAATTATTTCTATGTCCATTATTGCCAATGGCAGGTGTCGGAAACCCGCGGCTCTGTAACGCATGTGGTTCTTCAGCCTCCTTGTTGCAGCTCCCATTGCTGAGCAAGGTGAACATTTTTAACACCTAACTTGTGACTGCTTCTATGCAACTGCAAAACAATACATGCTTCCACTTTTAAGTCTCCAAATTACCAGAAAATTGCCCCAACGACGCCAGGAAAAGTTCATACATTTGTCGCTAGTCGCCTTGACAAAATAGTCGACAAGAGGGTTTAGAAAGTTGCCAAGTTGGCAACACTGGGCTGCATATAAAACCTTAAATATAACAGCATCTATCCTATGAATTCAAAAATAAAGAGGACATTAATCAGAAAATGTAAAAAATCCTCTCTGCAAAGACTGTCAAGAACAGGACCATCAGAATTAGATCATTAATGACAATTTAGCACAGGTATAAACGGTATTGAGTAAACAACACTGATATGCAGAAACATAAACTCTGATGGGCTTTTTTATGTTAAAGTTGGTTACATTTTGTTTTCATTTTACACAAATACATGAACCAGTCAAAAAGGCTTAGAGAGTTCCGTTTCAATTATTTCAGAGTAGGCCAACACATGAACACTGTACTTTTGTTTGTTGAATGTTGTTGTTGTAACAGATAACATTTATCAATCAATCAAGAAGAAATTTTTTTTAATAAAAAAAAAACTATAAATAAAATGCATTAAAAGAATACAAATGAATAAGGTAAAAAGTGTCACGATGATCTTATGTGCCAAATGCAGTTCAGAACAAATGAGTCTTAAGTTTTGCCATAAACAAATGTAAGTCTGTGATGGTCCGCAACTCAACAGGTAAGCCTGTGACTTGCTACAGAAAAAGATCCAACACCCCACTGTTTGTAATTCAAGCAGCTGTTGGTTGCCAGTCCACAGAGATCTGTTTGGGCTATGAATGTTTAAAAGCTCACATAAATAAGAAAGAGCAGCACCATTAAATTGCCTTAAAAACAAACATTAAAAGTTTAAAATCAACTCTGAAACTAACTGTAAGCCAGTGCAGAGAGCGCAGAACTGGAGTGATGTGGTTCTGTCTACGAATGTTGGTCAAAACCGTTTTTGCTTTGTGAACTAACGAACGCATGCATGGACATTTCAAGATCTCGCGGACTAACAAAGGGTTTCACTTTAGCCAGAAGGCTGGAAAAACCTAACTATTTAACTATTTAAAAAAGATTACAACTTTCACGACTTTATAAGGTGTGTAATGCTTTGCAGCTCCAGACTATTTTTTTTATGACAATGGTACACCGGTAGTCAGAGGTTCCACTGTACTTGACCTTTGGATGCAAGAGTAATGTCACTATTTCGGAAACAGCAGACACCGAGAGCGCAAGAATGGTTGACCTAACTTTGCCATGCACACTAATCATTTATTAAAGATCATATCTAACATACAGTGTTACTGTATGACTTTTGAGTTAATTAGAACACATTCAAAACCAGCTAAATAAACTGTTATTTGAATACCTACAACACTGATCAACTACAGAACCTGATAATTCATGATGAACCTTGTTGGAAGGAGACAGTGATGATTTGGATAACACAATAAGAAAATGGAAAATAGATTGAGAACCAGTGTAGGACTGAAAAAATATGTTACATTCAAATGTCCATGCATGACTTATCACCTAAAGGGTAACTCACCTTTTAGTAGTGGACAGACTTTGGCTAGAGTATGCACTGGCCCTAGTTGAGTGAACTGGCCAATAGCAAATTCCATGAGAAGCAGATGGATGCCACACAAGAATAACATGATGAGATATGGGACCAAAAACGCCCCTGGAGAAGTAGGGAAAATGGTGAATAATGAAGAAGCACTGTGTCTTGAATCAATGCTTATAGTCTGAACTGAATACGTACTTCAATCTAGCGTTAATCCACATTAGAACTGTGTTTCCAGTGCTCAACTCAGTGCAAGACTCGTCTTCCTTTTGCAGTAATAACTCTTATGACGTCCTCATTTTTATTAGTTGTCTCTAATTGTATTTTCTGTCCTCATTACAAAAACGAAATTTTGTACATCAGTAACTGTAGTGTGGAAAGTTTGGAATATTCTGTATTTGAAATCACAATCAAATATATTTCAAAATGTTTTTTTTGATGCATAAAACTCTGATATATACTGTAGTTGTGATTGTAACAATTTTATTTTGGGTGCCAGATTTTGAGGCCATGTTGGTGTATTTCCAAACTAGCTTTATAGCATTATTAATAATTTTAGATTAACTGGTAGGCTGAAACTTGAATTAAAATAAATTTTCATATGAGAAGCTTTACAGAAGTTGAAAGTGATACATTATGATACAGTACACAGTTACTTACACAGTAGGCAGGTAAAGAATGCTTTAACATTCTTGTGTGGATGGATTCACTATGTAACCAGAGGTCTGAACAAAATGTAATTGTTACCTAATTGAAATTGTTTATGGAGCCAACTCCAAAAGGACTAAACTCGGCAAATTGTTTCATAACTTAAACATGACTAAATAAAATTATCAAAACCTCCCTTCCATGTAATAGCTAATTTATGAACTATACTATTCAGGTACAATGATAAGCATGTTCTTCACCACTAAGCCATACGTCTATGTCTTCACTGTCACATCCCCTCAAAGCCATGTCAAGAAAAAAGGAACAGAGGTGCTGTACCTCCACCGCTCCTGTAGCACAGGTAGGGGAACCCCCAGACATTACCAATTCCCACCGTGTAGCCCACAGTGGCAGGGACGAACTCCAACCGTCCACTCCATGTGGGTCTTGTCACATGCGTCGCCTGTTCACCCGAGACTATCAAAGTCGTATTTTTCTCGCCATTCAGGGTTGAGTTACCGGCCTCCAACATTTCTCGGCGACAGTGTGTATGTCACTGTGGTCTTCCTGACTCCGGACTGGGCTTCGATTATTGCCCCCCACACCCTCACATACACATTTACAACATATTTAACACATTTAACAAAATAATATATCAGATCAGTGGATCAGTCAAAACTGATCCATCCATCCACTTTCTTCCGATTATCCGAGGTCGGGTCGCGGGGGCAGCAGCCTAAGCAGGGAAGCCCAGACGTCCCTCTCTCTGGCCACTTCGCCCAGCTCATCCCGGTGGGTGCCGAGGCGTTCCCAGGCCAGCTTAGAGACATAGGGAGGCATCCTAACCAGATGCCCGAGCCACCTCATCTGGCTCCTCTCAATGCGGAGGAGCAGCGGTTCCACTCAGAGTCTCTCCCGCACGACAGTGCTTCTCACCCTATCTCTAAGGGAGAGCCCAGCCTCCCTGCGGAGAAAACTGCAGACGCCGCACCAATCCGCCTGTCCATCTCACGTTTCATCCTTCCCTCACTCGTGAACAAGACCCCGAGGTATTTAAACTCCTCCACTTGAGGCAGGACCTCATCCCCGACCCGGAGATGGCACTCCACCCTTTTTTGGGTGAGAACCATGGACTCAGATTTGGAGGTGCTGATTCTCATCCCAGCCGCTTCACAGTCAGCTGCGAACCGATCCAGTGAGAGATGAAAGTTACTGCTCGATGAAGCCAACAGGACCACATCATCTGCAAAACGCAGAGACCGAATCCTGTGGCCACAAAACTGAAACCCCTCAACGCCCTGGTTTCACCTATAAATTCTGTCCATGAAAGTAATAAACAGAATCGGTGACAAAGGGCAGCCCTGGCGGAGTCCAACTTTCACGGAAAACGCGTCCGACTTATTTCCGGCAATGCGAACCAAACTATTGACACCAGTCATGCAGGGAACAAACTGCCTGGATTAGGTGGTCCGATACCCACACTCCCCACACTCCCCACAGTATTCCCCGAGAAACACGGTCGAATGCCTTCTCCAAGTCCACAAAACACATGTAGATTGGTTGGGCAAACTCCCATGCACCCTCAAGGACCCTGCCGAGAGTATAGAGCTGGTTCACAGTTCCACGACCAGGACGAAAACCACACTGCTCCTCCTGAATCCGTGATTCGACTATCCGGCGGATCCTCCTCTCCAGAACCCCCGAATAGACCTTACAGAGAAGCCCCAGAAATAGGGGAACCTGCCTAAGAGTCCCCGGGCACTGCTTCCATATTGGAAGACGTGTCAGTGGGATTGAGGGCCTGCGTGTACTTGTCAGCTGCCTCCAGAGTCCCCTGGGCCAAAATGGCCTGATATAATATCTTCAGCTTGACGGCTTCCCTTAGCGCTGGTGTCCACCAATGGGTTCTGGGATTACCGCCACGACAGGCACCGACCACCAAACGGCCACAGCTCCGATTAGCCGCATCGACCATGGAGGCACGAAACATCGCCCACTGGGACTCAATGTCCGCTGCCTCCTTCGGAACTTGCTCAAAGCTCTCCCGCAGGTGGGAGTTGAAACTCCTTTTGACAGGGGACTCTGCCAGACGTTCACAGCAGACCCTTACAATGCGTTTGGGTCTGACATGTCTGACCGGCATCCTCCCCCATCATCGGAACCAACTCACCACCACGTGGTGATCCGTTGACAGCTCCGCCCCTCTATTCACCCGAGTGTCCAAAACATGTGGGGGCAAGTCCGACAACACAACCACAAAGTCAATCATCGAACTGCGGCCCAGGGTGTCCTTGTGCCAAGTGCACATGTGTACACCCTTATGCTTGAACATGGTGTTCGTTATAGACAATCCGTGATGAGCACAGAAGTCCAATAACAAATCACACCTCTCCAGGTCTCACTGTCGTTGCCAACATGAGCGTTGAAGTCACCCAGTAGAACAAGGGAATCCCCTGAGGGAGCACTGTCTTCCTCTAAGGACTCCAAAAATGGTGGATATTCTGAACTATTGTTTGGTGCATAAGCACAAACAACAGTCAGGACCCATCCCGTACCCAAAGGCGAAGGGAAACTACCCGCTCGCTTACCAGGTCAAACTCCAACGTGCAGGCTTGGAGCCGGGGGGCAACAAGAATTCCCACCCCAGCCCGTCGCCTCTCATTGCCGGCAACACCAGAGTGGAATGAAGTCCAGCCCCTCTCAAGAGGACTGGTTCCAGAGCCCTTGCGTTGAGGTGAGTCCGACTATATCTAGCCAGAATTTCTCCACCACACGCACCAGCTGAGGCTCCTTCCCCCCAGAGAGGCAACATTCCACGTACCGACAACTAGCTTCTGTAGCCGAGGTCGGACCGGCAAGGCCTCCGCCTCCGGTCGCCACCCAGCTCACTTAACACCTGATCCCTTTGGTCCCTCCTACGAGTGGTGAGCTCATGGGAGGGGGGACACAAGTTACCTTTTCGGGCTATGCCCGACTGGGCCCCATGGGTGCAGGCCCAGCCACCAGACGCTCGCCATCATGCCCCACCTCCAGGCCTGGCTCCAGATGGGGACCCCAGTGACCCGCGTCCGGGCGAGGGAAAACGAAGTCCAATGTTTTTAATCATCATCGGGTCTTTTGAGCCACTCTCTGTCTGGTCCCTCCCTTAGGACCTGTTTGTCACGGGTGACCCTACCAGGGGCATGACAGCCCCCGACAACTTAGCTCCTAGGATCATTGGGACACGCAAACTCCTCCACCACAATAAGGTGGTGGCTCAGGGGAGGAGGTCAAAACTGATCACTTTGCTTATTTATCATGTTTACACTGTGAGTAACTATTAATAACTTTTGAATGAACAGGAAATAAAGAAAAAGAAAATGAGAAAAATTGCTAAAAATCATTAATAATGAGGAAAAGCATAGGCCTCTACACTATGCAACTGGATGAATTATTTTACAACGTAAATACATTTGTTATATCTATCTATCTATCTATCTATCTATCTATCTATATATATATATATATTTTTTTTTAACGATCTAAAATAAATCAGTCAGGCTTTTGTAAAATGTACATACACATATTGCATACATTACATACACAAATGCACATATTTAAAAAAAAAAACAAAACCTTTGCAGTTACTATTTTGTATGAAGAGGTAATTACGTTACTCATTGAATTACATGTTTGGGAAAGTTACTAATAACTAAATCTATGCTTACCTTTTTCCAGTAGTGTGACCAACGTTGGCTTTTTATTGATTACAGTGTGCACGACAAATATGATTTGGTGTAATTTACCTGTTCCGCCGGTAAGAGGCGCTACTGTTGTTATCTCCGACTTGGTTAGCACGAGTGGGTACGTCCTGTTTTCAGGTGCTGCTGTGCAACACTTCCGCTTTCAAGCACAGGAATTCGTAGGCAACATGACGTCACTCATCCTGCCAGCGGCGAGTGAGCAGCTTTTCCCCGCCCAGGAGCAACATTTAGCAGCTCATTGCCCAGGACAAGTCGTTGGATTTCAGGGTTGTTCTGCACGAGTGGCGGACTGTAATTCCACACGGACACAGCTTTCCATACTATGCACCGTTTGTAAGAGGTAATCGACGACGCTCCCCTGGTAATGTAAATGGAAGACACAGAAGGTGAGGAAACATTTCAGGTTACGATGCCGAGATAGGGTATATTGTTTTTTTAATTTGCAGCTTTGTTGTGTTTAAACAAACGTGATTTGTTTGTTGAAGGTACAGATGAGCGTTACTGTGCGGGCTGTGGAGCTAGAGTCCAGGAGTCGTTCCACATGAAGGTCCTGCAGGACACCTGGCACACCGCCTGCTTCCAGTAAATCTCATACAATCTCCTGAGCTCTCATACACGCCTTACAATCAGATTCCGAGCTTTGGTCGCCAGTGTTTTTTGTTTGTTTGGCATGAATAGACACAATGCATTCTGTTGGTCAATATGCTTTCTACCTTTCACTCTTTTCGTGTACAGTGCAGTACTCACAAATGACCTTGTGGTTAATCCCAGAAGTTTCTCAGTTGTAGACTAAACACGAGTGGGCTTGGATACGTTGTGCGCCGAGTCTGCTGTTAAAGCACAATGCACAATGCTCAGTGTAGGATGGCATTCTGTACTTGCAACAGTTTTGAGTCCAGTCATTGAGGCTTGCAGGAAAGTTTTCACCCTGCTCTATTGTTGATTAATGATTGGCAGTGTGGAGCTGATGTGAGAGCTGTGGTTTCTGCAGGTCGCTGCTCCGTGAGAAGATACAGTTTGTGTGCAAGTCAGTGACCCGTTTACATCCTTTCCCACTGCTCCATCAGATCATCGGAAATAGATGAATATTGCTGGACAAACTGCTGCGAGAGCAATTAATTTTTGACATAGATATAAATCTTATGTGTTTGCATATGCAAATAACATACAGAGGAAGAAAATGTTTACAGTAGAAATTTATAAGTTGACAATATTTGCCTTAAAAAATCATGGAAACTGAAGTAATCGGTTCCAGAGTCAAACTGTCATAATAATACCTTTATGAACTGCAAGACAATTTACATTGTAACATTTTAACCTAAAATAGAGAGAAAACTCACCAGGCAATATTAATGTAAAATGATAGTCACAGTTACATCGCTCCGAAAGTAGTGTCAGTGATGATGCCTCACACATTTACTGTGTACTACAGACGCTCTTTGGGTGCCGTAGCAAAAGGAGAAAAACTCAAATTGTAATTTTTAAAACTGTCTGCAACAAAAAAGGTAAATCAATCTAGTTTATATTTGAATGTATCTTTGTAATCCTTTGTATTTGTAGTTTAGTTCATTTGGCCATTTTTTTCTTGAAGATGCTTAATTTGGGCAAATAATCGTAAAATGTGCTTTAATAGGCATGCTTTTTTTCACTACTAGGCCATACATAACCACAAAACAGCATGATTTATTCATTAATATATTTTTGTAAAACCGTGATAGAGTGAAGCAGCAAATTTCAGACCACGCTGTGGCGAGGGCAGGGCTGGTCGCATTTTGCAAAAATCTGAAACATTGCAAGTCAATTTTTCCATCCATCCATCCATTTTCTTCTGCTTATCCGATGTCGGGTCGCGGGAGCAGCAACCCAAGCAGGGAAGACCAGATGTCACTGTCCCCGGCCACTTCGGCCAGTTCTTCCCAGCGGATGCCGAGGCGTTCCCAGGCCAGCTGAGAGACATAGTCTCTCCAACGTGTCTTGGGTCTTCCCCGAGGCCTCCTATTGTTTGGACGTGCCCTGAACACCTCCCCAGGAAGGCTTTCGGGATGAGATGCCCGAGCCAGCTCATCGGACTCCTCTCAATGCGGAGGAGCAGCGGTTCTACTCCGATTCTCTCCCGGATGACAGTGCTTCTCACCCTATCTCTGAGGGAGAGCCCAACTCCCTGCGGAAAAAACTCATTTCCTCATTTCGGCTGCTTGTACCCGCGATCTTGTCCTTTCGGTCACTACCCAAAGCTCATGACCATAGGTGAGGGTAGGAACGTAGATTGACCGGTAAATCGGGATCTTTGCCTTTTGGCTCAGCTCTCTTTTCACCACGACAGATCGGTGCAGAGTACACATCACTGCGGACGCTGCACCAATCCGTCTGTCCATCTCGTGTTCCATCCTTCCATCACTCGTGAACAAGACCCCGAGGTATTTAAACTCCTCCAATTGAGGCAGGACCTCATCCCCGACCCGGAGATGGCACTCCACCCTTTCCCGGGCGAGAACCATGGACTCGGACTTGGAGGTGCTGATTCTCATCCCAGCCGCTTCACACTCAGCTGCGAACCGATCCAGTGAGAGTTGAAGGTGACTGCTTGATGAAGCCAACAGGACCACATCATCTGCAAAAAGCAGAGATCGAATCCTGCGGCCACCAAACTGAAACCCCTCAACATCCTGGCTGCGCCTAGAAATTCTGTCCATGAAAGTAGTGAACAGAATCGGTGACAAAGGGCAGCCCTTGCGGAGTCCAACTTTCACTGGAAACGGGTCCGACTTATTGCTGGCAATGCGAACCAAACTCTGACTGGTCATACAGGGAGTCAATTTTTCAACTATTCAATTTTTTATCAACTTTAAAATTTAGATTAATGCACAGTACCTAGGTTAAGTGATTGAAAACTCTTGCTTGTGTGTGCTACTGGAGTGCAGCCGGCATTCTGCACACACGCCAGTTTCCACGGCAGGACGTAACCTGGAATTAATGGTGGCCAAGTGGTCATGATTGTGTAGAAATGAATATATGATTGTTGTATGCACATTCTAGTCAAGCTATGTCTATGTTCAGTGGTTGTTGCTTGTGTGTAACTATATTTGGTAGATGACTTTAGCTGCGATCTAAATTGTTGCCGGGTTGCTCATGAATGTGGAGAAAAACAGACAAGCGGGTAGACGGTTTGTGGTTATCAAAGACATAAAGGACAGTGCATGTGAACGGAGGAAGCCAAAACGGTTGTACTTTGTGTTGTAAAAAAAAAAAAAACAGTAGCCATCTCACTGCTCTGACCTGTACTGTTTCTGTGCAAGTTCCTTGCCATCCAGGTCATTATACCCTTCATAAATTGAATAGAGTTCAAACGTGTCTGCCAATTGTTTTGCGTAATCACTTCAACAGAGACATAGCACAATGTGGCTTGTACAACTACAGTACATCTTATGCACATTTGCAGCAGAGACACGGCGACATGTTGCCCGGTCTTGCAAGAGAAACAAGTAGCTAGCTTTTTGACAACAGATAACTAGCATAATCGAGCTAGTGTTTTGAGAGGCACACGGCGTATGTCCAGTAATTGCAGTTGAGATAGTGCATATAAACAGAGATGTCCAAATGAGTGCTGAAAAATGGAGAGACCAAATTATTTAAGTAATCTTTTGCATGGAAACGTATTGAACAAACTGCAAACTCTATTGTCTATACGAGGGGTCTGCAACCCACAGCTCGGCAGCCAGATGCGGCTCTTTTTTTCTTCTGCTTTGGCTCCAGCTGATTTATGTTTTTTGTAGTCACTACGGTGTCCCATCTGACACTGTCATGAGTCTTTCAAAGTTTTGCATTGGAGTTTAGCATGTGCCAAGCAATTCTCCACCAAAGTGGTAAGGGTAGTGTTTTCTGGTTTGTCAAGTACGAAACGATGACGCAACTATTTTGCCATTGTTCATTAGGTTACTTTGCCTCTAAGGAATAATGACGATAATGACTAGAACTGGAAATAATTCATGTGTAATAGCGCTTTTGTTGTGAATGTTTAGAATCAGCTTTATTGGCCAAGTACGCTTACACAAACAAGGAATGTGACTCTGAAATTGTTCGAGAAGGCTTAAGAACAGAAACAGGAAGAGAGAAAAGTCAAAGAGGTTTTGTGGCTCCAAGTGGATTTTCATTTGGTGTAAACGGGCCAAAATGACTCTTTTGATGCTAAAGGTTGCCGACCCCTATTCTACACTCAGGCGGGGAATGCTAAATTTGCCAGTGATCCTGGCACCACTCGAATTAAAACGCATTACTTTGAGCAAACGCAGTGCCAGTCTTAAACATAAAATGTGTGGGTGTCCCAATTCAACTTCACTTTCGATACCGTTATCGAGCCGATATCAGCACAGGTCATACATACTTGGATCACTTGTTTAGTAGAGTGTTACAAAAGACTTGATGAAGTAAAGTTACTGAAGCAGAGAATATTTATCAACAACAGTGGGTATGAGAAAAACTCACCCATTTAGTTCTTGATGAATTTGGCGTATAGTTCTATTGACAATAAGCATAATGTAGCGAGTATCAACAAACTCAATGAAGCCTTTAAAACCCGACATTACTCCCCATTGGCAGGGGCGGCCTCTTTTCTCTTACAGCCAATTACTTTTTGCCGCCTCATGGGAGTTTCTCACGCTTATGTGTCAGACAGCAGTAGATGTTTCATGAAGCCTTGGTGGTGAAAAATCCTTCTCCGATGAGGGTGGCCACAGTAAATGTCCTCGGTTCTGTGCCAGCACGGGAACCTTGCGCATGTTTCACACTCAGCTGCAGCGTCTTTTTCAGACTTTAACACAGCCTGATGGCTGACATCACTCCTACTCCTTGCTAAACACGCTAGCACACACTGCTCTGCATGCTGAATAGGAGGTCTGCTGTTGGATAGAATAGACTGCTTGTATTGGAGTGCAAAGATCAGAAATTTTAGATGGAGAGGCCGATATGATCCAATATAGTTTTTTGCCTGATATTGGGCCGCTATCCAATATCAAAATCAATATCAGATCAGGACACCCCTAATAAAATGTGCTGCGACCTGTGTAATATACTTTATCTACTTGTCCATATGTCTTCTTGTTCCTCGCAGTCAGTAAGCTTATTATTATTTTCTGCCAACTCAACCGCTGTACAATAACATGTGAATCAAAAACATTGTAGTTTCTGCAATTAGTAGTAGTATTCATCAGTAATACAATGAAAATAAGAGGGAATGTGAATATTTACTTTGCAAGTCGATTTTGGTGTGCCCCCCTAAATTTTGTGCTTGCTTTTCTAAAATTTTAAGTTAGGGGCCACTGTGCTTGTTTAAAAAAAAAAAAAAAAAACGTTAGTCTGGAGCCCTGGAACTGGAACTGTACTTAATTTATTCGTACTGGCTGACCTGAGCTCTATTTCCGCAAAGTTTGCACTGTATGCTCAGACCTTACTGGATTTTGCGTGACTTTTTGATACTTTTTTTTATTCAAGCCAAAAATGTAGGTTGAATTGCAAATTGTACTGTCTGTTGGGCATTAGTTTGAGGCACCACATTATTTACATACATGACTGAAAAGACTAAAGCTTTATATGACTTATGGCCATGTGTTATCTGTCTCTGGGTACTCAAATGGCAACTCACTGTACTTACAAATCATTGGATTTCATTCCTGCCAATCTTTGCTTCTTCAAAAACATACACAGATGACTTTCACTGTATCAGAGTCCAAGTTTTCCATACTGCCGTGTTAATACCACTGATGCTCTTCTCCTCTTTCTGCCAGTTCATTACTGACATCCTTCTTCATGATGTCATGTTTGTCTGAAACTTAAGTTATTTTTAAACTACTGTATAATATGTATGTGTCACTTATCTACAAGTTCAATATTGTATTCTTCTTTAGAAGGGATGCAATGGCACTATTGGGACAGTAATTTGACACTTTAATAGGCTTTTCAGCTAATGAGTTTTACACAACGAGATAATTTAGCTGAAAGCAGTCGCCCTCTGTGTAATGCATGTCTGTTGTCCACACTCTGCCCCTCTGCCCTACCTCCACCTCCTATAACATTCTTACAAGCTGATGTCACTTTTGTTCCAGTCAACCTGGCAGGGTTCGAGGTCTATACGTAGCAGTAACCCTCCCGCGCTGTGTCTGCATTCCTAAACAGCGATTCAGAGATGTGAGTCTGCTGTCTGAGACGTCGGCTGCGTGAAGGTTTCTGTGTTTTGTTTTTGGCAGAGGAAGCTTGACTGTTTTTTTGGTTTTCACTGGCATTATGTGCTATTGTTGTTATCAGCCCAGCCAAGGATGTGATCCGCGTGGTCCGCGTGAGTTTGTGACTAGGGTCGCGGGTATGCTGGAGTCTTGCTGCAGTTATTAAAGTTTTTCATTACTTTATTCAAAGTCAGATCTTTACACAAAAATTACTATAGTATATCTCCAGATATTGTGGGAAAGCCTAGATGATGATGATAAGCTTTGGAAGCTCCTGTTAGATGCCATTTGAGTTAATTGGAGACACACCTGTGCATGTATTTTAAAACACCTATTTTAACACACTGCTTCCTTGTTTGACATTCTGGGAACATTTAAAAAAATCAGCAAGATATCTGGAAAAGACTTGTCATCTTTGGGTGTCATCGTACAGTATCAGTCAATCTATATTATGTGCAGTTCATATATTCCTCAGCTTTTTGATGCCGCTTTTTTCTATATGTGTGGTTTTGCCAAAAGTGCTTGCTGTAGTGCTGAAGCTGAAATAGAACAGTTGAATATACTTTTCCCACTGATTGACATCAAAGGTCACATGGAGTATATGTACTGTATGTACTAGGCCTAAACAAATTAACCATAAAGGCGTTTCCTATGGTATGAATGGAAATATAATTCCATCACTCATCATGAATTAGAGAAATGTTGTCGTGGACAATTGGGGACAATCCCACACCCTGAGATAAGGACCCCATGAAAAGGTGAAACACTCCCTCCCGAAGCACTCAAGGCTACAACTAAAGGTCGTGCTATCTCCACGCCATGTTCCAAACAAAAGAATATACTCCAGCAGGAATGTGGCTTCAAGGAAATCAGGAATGTTTACTTTGCGGTGTGTGCAGGCAGGATCTTTGTGTTGTTCACTGAAGAAGCACCTGAGTTTGTTCTGAATCTTGTCTTGTGGATAGAAAGACCTTTACATGGCTTTAACTTTTGTTATAAAATACCAGCTTAATGGATGATAATTATAGGGTTTTTTTGTGGAATGTGTCTCCACCTAGGAGGTGTTTCCACTGCACACCACTTAGCAGGATTACACATAACTATCATGGAAATATTCAACAAACATGTTGACATGTCTCAAAATTAAACTGTTGCAATGCAATGCTGTCATGGCAATAAAATTACATGGTGTTTGTGTAGCAAAGTTTTCATCGTATACTTGCACACTAGACACTCTACACAACTCTTTTAAAGTTTTGCCATAAGAGTGCACTGATAGCTCATGATTAGCTCCTGCCAAAGGAAAACCTACCTTTCCTCACTGACCCGCAAGCAGCACAGTATTTAAACAAATAGTAGTAGTTCTGAAGTAAAGGAGATTAGAACCTAGCCACATATTAGCCGCACCGGTGTGTAAGCAGCAGTGTTCAAGGTTTAAGAAAAAAGTAGCAGCTTAAACTGGAATTTACAGCACTTTTGTCGATGGGCATAATGTAGTACTCCAGGTGCTCTATTAAGATTTTAAACCCGGCATTACTTGCCACTGACAGGGGCTGGTTCCTGTATGGTATAGCCCGGGGCTTTTTGCCATCCAATGTAGGTTTCTCACACCTTGCATATGTTTCAAGCAACTAGCACAGACTGTTGTTGTCATCATGTGGGCTCCACGTTGTGCTGGCGCAGACTCTGGAATGGATTGTTTATATTAGAGTGCCGGTATCTGAAATTAGATTTTAGATTAGATTAGAAATTAGATGCAGGCTGATTATAATTTGATTTTTTCTGTTAATGTACTGATATCATAACTAAATAGCCTTATTTTATTTTTATTTTTTACATGACTGCATGTCATTTCTCTAGATGGCTGCACATTTTCTTATATAAAAGTGCTTATCTGTAACTGGCCAGGTGTGTTCACATTACAGTCATTCTATAACTTCTTGACCTAAATTGATGGGATTGAAAATACAAGCTACATGTCAGTGTTATATCATGATGTGTTGAAGTAAACGTTGGTTCTTTTCAGCGTGAGACAAAGTCTGTATAACTACTTTGAACTCCGTTCTAACATAACAAAAGCTAGTGCCACTGCGATTAACGTTTGTTGACTGGCTTCTCAGCATTCTTACAGTTTGCTGCAGTGCAAAATGACCAGATTTGTTCTCCCACAGTATTTGTCATAAGATCCAGGCATGGACACTTTAAGTATCTTCATTTCCCTCCTTAATGGAGCGAC
This sequence comes from Oostethus manadensis, assembly GCA_024372805.1. NCBI lineage: Eukaryota > Metazoa > Chordata > Actinopteri > Syngnathiformes > Syngnathidae > Oostethus > Oostethus manadensis. Next base: position 2,588,759 of record QODF01000038.1, read on the forward strand.
AGACATGTGGTTGACAGTAGCTATGTCTTAAGTAAGGCCAAAAATAACTCAAATATCTGCAGTCAGTGCCAACATTAATAAAGCTGGATCAGCTACACCTGCAGCCAGATGCATAAGGCTCCACTGAAGGCAGCTGCCATAAAAGGTCCAGTTAAAGGGAAATAAGGAAGGATACAGAAAAACATCATCAGTTCGAAATTTGAATTATCATTTCACACTGCATACTTGGAATGGTTGTATAGGATTAGGATTAGCAAATACAAAATCAGAGAGCAGTTTGCAAACAGCCAGGGTATCTTCAGCACAAAGGCAGTGGAAGGGGTAGGGCTTTCAATGTTGACTATGAAACGCTTGGAAATTTGTGGAAAGTTTGAACAACCCTTTGAGAATATTCCAAGTCTAAACAGCTTCAAAAAGCAGCAGTGAAGCCTTTTCAGTAAAATAATCAGAGCACTCTGTCCTTGATTGTACTCTGGCAGCCAAAACCGCTGGCCAGTTTTGCATAACCAGTAAAGCTTGTTCAAGGAACAGTCACAGCCTGCAGGTGCTTCCCAGTCTGCTGGTATTTGAGTCTTCTTCACTCTAAACATTTTGTCCCAAAGTTGTGTCCATGAATGTCCACATAAATCATCTCTCTAGGTGACACCTGGGTACCATCAAGAGATGGACATTTGTACCTCTGTTTTTACATATATGTCATCAAGTTCTTTAACTACTTGATAGAGGACAATCATTATTGGGTGCAACACTGCAGTGGTACTCTTTTACCAGCACTGGATTTATCTCGGATTACAAAAGATTTACACCTTTGACCGAAAGGCTAGTGTGGTGACCCAGATAAGGAAGTGCTTTATAAACAACTTGTTAGTTTCACTTACCTCAGTGACGTAAAATTATAGTAACTTGCACGCTATACTTGGCCAATCAATCGCAACTGGACTGTTCAGGTTGTCATAGAAGACGTTTCGCCTCTCGTCCGAGCATCCAAGCATGAACTGTTTGAGAATGAGAGGAGAAACGTCTTCTATGACAACTTGAACAGTCCAGTTGCGATCGATTGCATGCCCTGACAATACAACGACCTTAATGAATGACAATATCCTCAGGCATATTGCACGCTATAAAACATTAGCTGGTAGCATGACAATGGACACGAGACACAATGAGGGGCCAGACTACTTGATGGAGGAGAAGAGTACTAGAAAACTTTTTATTGAGCTGGAATCATAACGTTGGGTAACTGGTATATGCATCATAAACAACCAATGTATGATGAGGATTCTGACCTGCAGACCACACTTTCATATGTACAGCCACAGGGCAGGTGGGTGTCAACTTGACTACCAGCCAACTATTTGTAGCACGGGTGAAAAAATACATACATGTGGGAAAAATGTGGAAGACTTTTGCTATATGTGTATGCCAAGGCATGTAAGTTTAACTTGAGAGCTGTACTTTTACTCAGATTTCAGTTTGTAGAGAACATTCTAAGTGTAGCTTTTCCTGGCACCGTTAAATGAATGATATCATTAGTGTCAGATCACTTCTAGCATTTCATCAACCAACAACGGCCAATGGTAGCAACATTGCACAGCTTCTTCCACTGCTACACTTGTGTTTCATGAACTAGTTTACAACGTTGTTTTAAGACTTATTTTACATATTTTAGATGGGACCAACAATCTCACCCAACCAGTTTTTTTCCTCCCAGGTGTTCTGTGTGCTGTGACCACCTGACTAACTGGTATTATGAGAAGGATGGCAAGCTGTACTGTCGCAAACACTACTGGGAGAAGTTTGGAGAGCTGTGTCACGGTTGTTCTTTGCTTATGACCGGACCCGCCATGGTAAGCCTGCTACACTGTGTTTGCGTACAGTACATTTTCAAGCATCTAAATAAAAGTAGGCACAGTGGAAATGTGGTTGACATGTTTGCCTAACATTTTTTTTACGTTCCCTTGTTTTTGATCCCTACACTGTATGTTTGTTACAGAAATGTACAAAATGTAAAAAATGAGTGGACATGTACATTGGGTTTGCTTTTGTTTCAAAATACTGAAAATGGCAGACAATGTAGACCAAGTGCGCATGAGGTTGGACAGCCACACCCCAAATCACACCCAGCTTTACCATCCATTTCACTGGAAGCAGGATCATCATATGCCAAGTTAGGTTAAACTAAGCTTAAAAACTCTTTTTTAAGAAAAGCTTATAGCTTAAAAAAAAAGAAGATGCAATATGAAGTTGGAAAACTAAGTTGGAAAACTAAAAATATGAAAAAGGAAACTTATCATTGGTGAAATCTTGCCTGTTTTAGGGTGTTAAAGGAAAACTGCAATGTTTTGGGAATTTTGCCCCTCATCCAGAATCCTTATGTGAAACGAACACATTTCTTTTGCTTTTTTGTGCGTTCTAAAGAGAGAGAACAAGTTTGCAGGAGTGAGCTAACATTGCATGTCATGGGACCCACCTGTTTTGACTATAAAGCCCAATTAGCAGACATTGTAAGTAACTGTTTTCATTATGCTGTTATCCATGAAACATTTAGCACTAGTGCTAAGGCAGATGAAGGGGCGTCTTACCTGATAACCTGATGGCTTATCCCCCATTAATTTAGGGTGAAATGAGGTTCTGGCCCACATACTTGTCCAAAAGTATTTGTCGGTGGTGGTGGCAGCTCTCTGCCATGATTACTAATAGCACAGACACGCCCTTTGTATGCTGTAGCTTCTATCGGCTGTGTCGAATAAATGCGCCTTAGAATGAAGTTCCAGTAATGTGTAAAATGATACTGTCGGTATTACATGTTATCATGAATGTACCTGTTGATGCATGATCACAGCATATACAGTAAATGTGAAATGAAAAAGGTTAGTTTTTTTCAGGGTTTTTATTTTGAAAATAGGTGGGTCCCATGAAGTGCACTGTTTGATCCCTCACTTTAACTCGTTTTCTCTCTTGTGAAAGAGGAAGAAATCTGTGTTCATGTTTTGGATGATGGCCAAAACTCCAAAAAAAGTGCAGTTTCCTTTTAAAGGCAGTGGATTAGGCTGCAATTTCAACACAAAATTTTATTCCTAATAAAGAACTATTATTGAATTGTATTGGATTTGCTTGTATTAGCTGTGTGGTCAATAGCAAGTCTTTTTGATTTTTATGCTGGTTGTTTATGTTTAACAGTGTAAAAGTCCAAGCATGTGTTAAGACCAAAGTACTGGCCTTTAAACTCCGCTTTGCCACCATCCAGCAAGTGCCAACAACTCCCCCCTCTAATTAGATGATACCAGAACGCTCACAGAGCGTGTCTAAGTACTCAGTGTTCCAGTTTTTTCCTCCTACTTTGGATGAATGCTAACATGCATTTAAAAGCAGGAGAGTGTGTGCTTTTTGTGGTGATTACGTTTTTCATGATTACCAGACATACTAGCATATAAAGAACATGAAGGCCGTCAAGCCAATTTACAAACTAGTCCCCTCATTTGAGGCCTCATTCGGCACCAAAGGTTGCCTCAGTTGACCTACCCAAGTACACAAAGGAGCCAGTCTGAGGGCCCACATCATGTTCAATCCCCTGCAGTGAAGTGGCAGGATTGATTCCACCACAGGCAGCATGTCACAGTTTAATCACATCACATTGCTGCTTTTGTGCTACTTGCAAGGTACCCAAAGAAAACCAACCAACTTAGTTTAATAAGTTAGTCATTCAGTCATTCATTTTATACCGCTTAACCTGTTGAGTGTCATGGGTAAACTGGAGCCTATCACAGTTCAGCTTTGGGTGAGAGGTGGGGTACACCCTGGACTGGTTCCCTGTCAGTGACAGAGTATATGTAAACAAACAATTTTACACACTCACATTCACACCTATGGACAATTTACAGTCTCCAGTTAACCGAACATGCATTCTTTTTGTGGTAGAAAACAGTAGAAAGCTTGGGGAGAATATGCAAGCTACACAGAGAGGTCCACACAATCACATGTTCATGTCATCTACTGTGTTTATTTACTCAACTGCAAAGAGTACCTGACATTCATTAGGTATAGGGTGATGTTTTATTTATACACATGTATTTGTTTCCTTTTCTAGATAATTATCCCGACAAAAATCAAACTAGATGGCATATGTTAAACCTTCTGTCATGTCTGGAATGAATCCACCCCGTCAAGTTTTTTGTTCACCTCCTTACTAACTTTCTTGTCCCCATTCCAATAAGATGCACGAGCAAAGCATTGTTTTGGTTTTGAAATGTTTAGTAAGACTTTATCTTTAATCTTCAGTGTAAACCTCAGATGTATGGTTGTGCGTTGTGGCAATGATGTCTGTTGCAGTTTATGGGAGTATCCAAAGCCAAAGCAAAAGTACTTAGAGCCATGTCTATTTGGGGGGGCTGTGTCAATTATTCAATAGGCAAAGAAGGCCCGGCATTTTTTTGACCAAAGGCATAGTTGAGGAAATGCAATATATTGTTGAAGTGCAAGAGTGCATGAATTTGTGTGTTAAAGACAGTAATTATATTATGTATTTAAATGCAGAAGTTAAACATGAACAAAATTATAGTTATTGTTATCACTCCCAGTTTACCATGTATTTTAGTACAACATTTTCAATTTTGTGTCATCATTCTGCTTCATCTGAAAGACCATCTATCATCTGTCTTTGTTTGTCTTGCTGGAAAAGCCAGGGGCAGGCTGTGAGAGTAGTGAGTTACAGACGTGATGAATGTCACTACAGTAGTCACGTTGACATCATTGTCATCTCTCCTCTCAGCAGGGAGTCACTTCCCTGCACTGACTCACAGCTGCTCTCACTACTGTAGTTTGTAGGTGTTATTTTAAGCAGACTGACCAGAAAAAATCACACAAAAATTATAGAAATAAATGTTTGTAAATAGTTAATCAGGCAAAATATGTTAATTTAAATAATGTTAATTTAAAAGTTACATCTAATTCTGTGTCACATAACTAATTATGCTATTTAATTTGACAACAGATATTGGGTATTGTTCCAAAACCCATAATCAGTATTGGTATTGGCGATACCAATTTGTGTTAATCTATACCTTACCTCTATACCTCTAATCTATACCTTATCAGTAAGAAAATGGAATCAGATCTCAGTAGGACAATGGAAATTGAACTCATCAAAACAAATGACTTTTGTTGTTGTACGCCTTATAGGTTCAATTGTTGAGTCCTTTTACTATTAACAAAATCCATTCAGCTCCACCGAATTAGTTTTTACAATTGTATTTCATTAAAGGTTTTAGCGGTCTCAGTTCATGGTCAGTCAGGATGTTTCCTCCTCGAAGAGGATGACTGACCATGACACTATTATTGAGGATTGAATGATGTCATCCACTAAGGCAATTTTAGTTGTTTTCAATAATTTGACCCCTCTAAAAATAGTTACTTATTTTCTATGACCACAGGGTATTTCTGAACACGTGTTTTTTTTTTTTTTAAATGAAAAAGTAATTGAATTCATTATCTTCAAAACCTCACTGCCAGTCGAAATATATTATGATATTATGATTATTTTTTTTCCGTTGTTAAATCCAGGTACTTAATGGAGCGATTGTTGAATACCCTTGAATTGTGTGTAGTATTAATTTCCATCCATCCATTTTCTTTATCGCTTTCCCTCACTCACACATAAAATTGTCTTTTTTGCACAGTTAAACCTAACTCTCTTTTTTTTCCTGTTGCCATGTTTCTGTATTTTTCCTTTTAACTTGTTGTAGGTATAGACTTTCCACTGAAAATCCCATAATGTGACTGCTTGATAATCCTTTTTCATAATCAGACATGAAAGCAGTACTTTTAAAAGTGCACAGCTCTATGATGATCATCTCTCCATCCTTTGTAAGTGAACACTGGACGGACACATTATCTCATTTTGCACGAGAGCAGACAGCACATCATCTATGCCAGAAACATATCAGTGTTAACGACAGGGTGCCCGTAACTGATGCCTTTCCGGGGATTGAAAAGTAGACAGTGTGGAGGTGACATCATAGCAGATCCCAGACAGACACTGAGACTGAAGCAGGTGTTGATCCTGTGTCAGCGCTGATAGCAGGGGGAGTGTGGATAGTAACACGCAAGGAAGAACCCTCCCCTGTAAGGGGTGTAAAAAACACTGAAGTCCAAAACATTGTATCTGTGGTTCCAGGTGGCCGGAGAACACAAGTATCACCCGGAGTGCTTTGTGTGTCTCAGTTGCAAGGTGGTGATTGAGGACAGGGATACTTACGCATTAGTGGAGCGCTCCAAACTCTACTGGTAAGTCACACAAATCCACAGCTGCACTGCATCATACTAAGTGGGGTTTCTAATATTTTGGTTTGGCTTATTTACTTCGCTTGATAAAAGGGACAGCACAACCATCATTATATCGTTGCAGTTATAAAACTTTTTTCCAGCATTGTCTATATTCCAATCTGTTGTTGAACTGTGAGAAAAGTTGTTGACATGTGCAAATTGCATTTTGGTTTTTTTTACCAAGGGTTCCTAAGCAAGTATGAAAAGTATAGAAAAGATTACAGTTGGATTTGATACATTTCTGACAACGTATGAAAAATGGAAACTGAAGTATGCAAAGTATTTTATGTTTTTTTTATGTTAAGACACTGCTCTGTTTTCTAAAGGATACCATTTTTTAAAATACAAAAAATGATTCATCTGTTTTTTTTCAAAGGCAATTGCTAGGGCAGCTAAAAGGTTTGTATCAGAGCACACAGTAGCCGACACATCCCAGGAAACATTTGGGAACATTGACAAGTTGAATTGCCAACCCTCTGCTCTTATCCTTCTCCAACCCAACCCAGATGTTCTCAAATTTTACTGCTGCTTCAATGGACAAGTGATGTCCACACACATTCTGTCCCCATTTTGGACAGAACTCGTAATGGGAAAATGTACATTTTCTGACAGCAATCTTAAAAATCCCAAAAATCCCCAGTCAAGTCAATTCACTTTTGCTGTAAACTGAAAACATTGGGTTTTGACATCAAAAGATGAATACAATACCCGAGAACAACATTTCAGCTTTTATTTTATTTTTAAACAATTACATCTGGATTAGATGCACAGTTCAGAAGATAGCACTTTTTGTTTGACCCTACCTCAATTTTCATCTGAGCAAAAGTATTACAACCTTTGACTGACAGTTGTTACCCAGGTGTGTCCATTGCTCATTCCATTGAAAAATATTACTGAATGTCTACATTCAGTTTCTGATTGGGTAGGAAAGGTTTTGCCTGTGTAGACTGCATGTGAGGTGAAAGCAACGTAAAACCAGAGAGCTGTCTATGGGCGAAAAACAACCGATTGTGAATTTAAAAGAATATGGAAAATCAATCAATAGCATTGCACAAACATTGGTCTAGAAAGATACCACTGGTGTACTAAGTAACAGACGTCCAACAAGTAGATCAAGTAAAACATCTGCAATTGACAAAAACATTGAGAGTGTAATAGAGAAAGACACTAAAACAAGTAAACAACTGTCACAACAACTTGCAGAGGACATGGTTGAAAGTCTCACTAACTACTAATTCGTTTATTAGCAAGAAGAACGGGAAAGTCAGGCTGGAATTTGCCAATAAGTACAAACTTTCTTTTGACATCGCCAACACGGGAGTGGCGGTGGGTGTGAGTTATATAAAGGGGAAAAGTGAAACCCTGCGTACCACAATGTGGCATTTCTCATCTTTTTTGTGTGTGAAAAGATTCACCTCAAAGGCTGCTAATACCCGTCGTTAGTAATTTTCCAATGCTTCTTTATTGCCACTCCCTTAAGAGCGTCATCATCAATTGAAGGCAGGTTGGCACACGTAACTACTGAACCTTCTGCTTTTGTACGCAGTGGGAAGTGCTACAAACAAGTGATCCTCACACCCATGTTGGAAAAGCGCTCACATGACTCCATCCTGGACTCCCTCCCCCACACAGTGACACTCATCTCCATGCCCTCTGCGGCCAACGGCAAGAGGGGCTTCTCAGTCTCTGTGCTGAGGGATGTCAACGACTCAGCGAGTGTCCAAGTCAAAGAGTGAGTGGCGCCTGACACAAGCATCAACAGGAAGATTATGAGTCCAAGCAAAAGTCTGCACAAGTGTGTTAATTGTGTGCTGTTTTTGTTTTGCTGATCTGATCTGACTTGCTGATTGGCATTTTTCATATTTTTTCATATTGGCCTTAAATGACCATTCGCGTGTAACTAGTTGTGCTAAAGTAGAGGTGTTTTGTTACCACCAGGGTCAGAGGGATGCTCATTAGTCCAGAGGTGCGCAATGCCATTCACGTTGGAGACAGGATCCTGGAGATTAATGGACTTCCTGTGGGGACGCTGCTGGAGGAAGAGGTAATAATAATAATAATAACAACAACAGGGGTATCACGAGACACCCAACTCATGCGACGAAGAGTGAGATTTTGTCCACCAAAATGAGAAATGATTAGACTTTTTTTGTGTTGTGAAGCAAACGATCGCTGATACTTGAAAGTTGGCGCTGAGCTAAATGCAATGTGCGTCAGTAGACCCGCTCTGCGGTCAACGGTGTAGAAAAGTCCAAACATCTATGTTGGTTGATCTGACAAATCTTTAGGTAAAGTTGATCAAATGTAGAATTACAACAGTTTCTGCCTGGGGATCAACAAGTAGCAAGCAGCTGTTCAACTCCGATGCAACAAACAGCCACACGTCACTCGATGACGCTGTGAACACCAAGGAAGGTTAGACTGCAAGGTGTGCCTAATGCACTTAATGTGCGCTTCCAATAATGCCATGCACACTGCCTCTTCCATATTACTTTTCTTATCATTCATAGTAGCGATTTCACAGTCTTGATTGGCTTCTGGAAATCTCATCACATCTTAATCACCCCTAAATAATAATAATACCTTTTACTTTTAAATATCAAAAAACTCAAGGACACTGCACAAGATACAGATAAAGGATGACATAACACCTGAATTTTTGCTCTCCACAATGCTGAGCTGGGCAAAGGGCGCAGTGAGATTAATGGAAAAAGAAGATCTTATGGAGCGAATTGGAGTGGTGATGTGGAGGAGGTCAGTCAGATAAGGCGGGCTAAGGTTGTGTATTGCCTTGAAGTTATATAGGAGGAGTTTTAATCTCTTCTGCTGGACAGAGGTGACATTTCACATCTAACGATACAAAAGACTGAGAGAGAACGTGACGTTATATGTAATTAGTGCTGTCATTGATGCCACGTCAATTCCCCAAGTTGTTTTTATGCATCAGCAGCATGTGGAAAACTTGCCATTCGTAACATGCCTTCTTTTGTGAATGCATTCTTCAGCAGGGAGAGGATGCGATGAGCAATGACTGTAATACTTTGAAGCTTGTTCTCATAGCCTCTCTCACACAATTATTTTCATTACATTATAGCTTTCCTCTGATTGACTAGAGATAAGTCTGTTAATTACTCAGCAGATATTTACAGTACAGTCATCCCTCTCCACCCGCTTTGTGGTTGAAAATGACCTGTTACTAGTCAAAATTGTGCATATTGACATTTCTTTGCCTAGATTCAGCATTTTCAAGCATAAAAATGTGTAACTAAAGTAAAATACACAAAAGGATTTCAGAAGACACATTCAAAGACTTGACAATGTGTAATACTCTCCACTGGTGTGTTTACCTCACAACAGGCACAATAATCTCTAATAAAGGCTACTGTTGCAGCTGTAACCCACACCAACTGTACTCTGAACCCCTGATGTCACTTTACACTGTTTTTATTTAGTTTTGTACTTTGAATACAGCTTTATTGTTTTTGCTAAACTTTCCCTTTCAATTCAGTATCAAATTAATATGCAAACATAAACCATAACGATTGCAAGTGGACAAAAGTGAAGCTCAAGTTCAACCCATTCAAACGGAAGAATCCCAACATCCGGCTGAAATAAAAGATATGTAAGACAAATCCTTAGATACTTTATAGCGAAATTCAGAATCAGCTTTATTCGCCATATGTGTTGCCACACTAGGAGTTTGACTCTGGTCAATATCGCTCTCTTTTAAAAGTAGAATAATAATAGTAAATGTACATAGCGGTGAAGAGGAGAATACTACTCTACATATTTACTTGGAATGTACAGTACTGTTTATATACTTATTACTGTATAATTATGGTATTTACAATGTTGCAGGTTACAATACATTACATGGTGTTACATCCAAAAGTATGTAGCGCAAATGATCATGCGTGCAAAAAATAGCAATGCAATGTACAAATTCACATCTTATCCACAGTATTTATCAGTGCTTAAAATTTGACCATGCAAAATACAAATTTTTCAACAAGAATTACTTACAATTACATAAATTAACCAATTATTAATGTTTACTATTTCAATTTAATGAATATTAAAATTGGATTTTTTTTTAAGTGTGCCGAAGTAGGGGGTACATGGCTTCAAATGTTTGAAAGGGTACGCCACTGTGAAAATTTTGGGTACCACTTGTGTGGAAAGAATAAAGTAAATGTTAAACAGCCTAATGTTTTTTTTAAGGTGGACGACCTCATCCATCGCACCAGTCAGACACTACAGCTGCTTATAGAATATGACCCAGTCAGGCAGCGTTTGGACCACCTCAGGCTGGGATCACCAAGGAACATCTTGGGAGCACCAGCGACCTCCCGCATGCGCTTGTCTTCACCATCGAATGCAGTGCTGGAGAGAACTGAGGCAGATACCGGCACACTGAAGAGGAGGTCTTTGAGGTTTGTACTAGCCAAGACACAGTGCAACTTGGTTTATGTACATACAGTACTCGCTGTATGTACAGCATGTCATTGACCATATTGTCTGTTTCAGGCGCAGCAACAGCATATGTAAATCCCCAGGGCCCAATTCCCCCAAAGAGCCTCTTTTTATTACCCGAGACATTGGACGCTCTGAGTCTTTGAGGTCCTCCAGTAGCTGCTCTCATCGCATCTTCAGGCCGTGTGACCTCATCCACGGCGAGGTTTTGGGAAAAGGTTTTTTTGGACAGGCCATCAAGGTCTGGCCTCATTCGCTCTGTTTAATAAACGACAGCCCACAGCTGCCATGATGTAACAAGTCCATGTTTGGCTCACAGGTGACTCATAAAGCCACAGGAGAGGTGATGGTGATGAAAGAGTTGATTCGCTGCGACGAGGAGACCCAGAAAACGTTTCTCAAGGAGGTAATCAATTGCAGAAGGCCTGTGCTTACTCACAGACAACAGTCTGCTCTGTGCCGACATGTCATTTATTCAATGTCTGTTCTATTCTATGTCCAGCCTGTGTGTCCATAACTTTTGTCCCAGTCTTGTTGAACTCATTGATTACTGCATTTAAGGTTTCTTTTCTCACCGATCAGTTTTTATTTTATTACCGACCTGACCTACATTATTCTTTTTTTTCCTTCCCAATATTTAGGTCAAAGTAATGCGGTGCCTTGACCATCCTCACGTGCTCAAGTTCATCGGTGTTCTCTACAAGGACAAGCGGCTGAATTTGATCACAGAGTTCATAGAAGGTGGAACCCTCAAGGACTTCATCAGAGACACTGTGAGTTTTAACGTTTGTTTGCTCAAACACGTAAACGAGAGGGTCTGAGGAGGACAAACAGTTGGGTCGGGGCTGCCCTGAAGTCAACTCAGCACTCTTGCAAATTTGAATGGAGGCCTGCTGAAGCAGGCCAAGACTAGACAAAGTGTCACTATGTGGTCCCTCCTCCTCGCAAAGCTGGAAGATGTCTAAGAGTCGACTAGTAATAACATTAACGTAACTATTTACTGGTATAAAAAGCTTATCTTTGACTCAGCCCTTGTTAAAGCTTTATACGCTAATTCCTCGTTTGTCAATTGTTATTGGTTCTAGACGTGACCGGGATAAGTGAATTTCCGCAGAGACATTCCAAATGCGGTTTGTAACCGTAACAAAGCCCTCTAGACAATAAATAACACGCCTACAGTCACCTTTATACTCGTATTACCCGATACAGTAGACAACGTAATGGTAAGCATAAGCCTCGTGCTCGTGCGTGTTGTTGAAAATGTCTTCCCAGCGGGAGCTGAATGGCAGGCGGACAGGAAGAGATGTTGGGAGTTCAGTTGGGAGCCACTGTGTGCCTTATACTTGTAGTTTAATTCATTTAGCCATTTTTATGCTTGGAAATGCTTCGTTTGGGTTGTGCTCCTGCTAACAGCGCAGCAGACAGAGGGCAACTTTAAACACCTCCAATGTGATGTACAACCCATTTTAGCATTAAGTAAATGTATAAAACACATAACAATGTGTATTATGTATGTTGTACATGTGACTTCCTGACTACGGAAACATCACACGGACAAACTATAACAAATATATGCACACAAATGGGACTCAAAAACATAAGAAATAGGCAACCCAAATTGAACAGGTAAAATGTGTTTCCTTAGTCATAGTTTTTTGCCTAATAGGCCGTATTCAACCACAAACCAGTAGTGTTTATTTAGTCATATATTTTTGAAAAGCTGTGATGGAATGAAGCTGCAAAGTGGTGAGGGACAACTGTATTCATCGTGTATTCTCGTCTCCTGTTTCACCTGAACAGGATCCGTTTCCGTGGGAGCAACGGGTGAGCTTTGCAAAGAGCATCGCGTCTGGCATGGTGAGCTGGCTGCACAGGCTGGTGATTGATTATGTGTTAGTAAGCCGTTATGAAGATAAGATAAATAAGCACAATAGCGGGAACAATTGTTATCCGTACTCACTGGAGCGTAAAGGACAGAACAGATTATGTCAGTAAACATTTTCTCCTTCTTTCAGACCTACCTTCATTCAATGAGCATCATACACAGAGACCTCAACTCTCACAATTGCCTGGTTAAACTGGTAAATGTTCAACTTGTGGACGTGTCTGTTGATATATCGGGCAAAGTCACCCATTTGGTGTCATCATTCAACAGGACAACACCGTGGTCGTTGCTGACTTTGGACTGTCCCGACTCGTTGTAGAAGAGAAAGTGAAACCTCCTCTCGAAAAAAACTCCACTAAGAAAAGGGCATTCCGACGTATTGACCGGAAAAAACGGTATACCGTGGTGGGAAACCCCTACTGGATGGCACCAGAGATGCTAAACGGTGAGTTGTGGAGCAGACTACTGACTAATGGGTGTCAGGTGAGCATGAGTGAGGTCACTTTATCCTGTGTCTGATTTGCTTGTAGGAAAGCGCTATGATGAGAAGGTGGACATTTTCTCATATGGAATTGTTCTTTGTGAGGTAAGAACGTCACATTGTCACAATTTTGAACTTAAATCCTAAAGCTGTTTTGTGATCCAGATCATTGGGAAGGTCTATGCTGACCCAGAATGCCTCCCGAGGACTATGGACTTTGGTCTGAATGTGGGCAAGTTTGTGGAGAAGTTCCTCCCCGAAGACTGTCCTCCAGCATTCTTTCCACTGGCTGTGGCGTGCTGTGACCTCACACCAGACAACCGGTGAGCTCCTCTTATTGCTCTAAACCAGTGGAGAAAATGTGCAGCAGCTTGGGAAAAATAAAGAAAAAAAAATTGATGCTGAAACCAATCCATTGTCGGTCAATACACACTAAGCATTTTAGCTGACAAAGCAATATTTAAAATCTATTACTGCACTTATGAATTTATTAACTTATTTAATAACTCTTGTCTTCCCTTGCACTTTGCAGTTGGAGCCACGGCTGGTCAAAAATATAGTAATTAATACATCATACTGTTTTGTGGTTCAATACAGTCTATTATTAGTTTAAAAAAAATACAGTATGCTTATTGCATCAAGATGTACAGATGTTTGCCTAAATTGGGAATTTTCAAGCATTAAAGTGGCTAAAAGAACTAAAATACACACAAGGCATTCAGAAAAAACATTCAAAAACATTGTATATGATATGCAGTATTCTACACTTGTCAGTAATGTTACTGTTATTTTTGGCGAGACACTTGTCCGAAAGGAAACAGGGTATTTTTAAACTCAAATCTGAGCCCCCAACGTCACTTCCTGTCTGCCCGCCGCTCAGCTCTCTAAGGGAACACATTTATGGTAACACACATAAGCACAAGTCTTCTTTATGTTTTAAATAGTTTATTTATTTTTATAATGTCTACTGTATTGGGTAATGCAAGTGTAAGAGTGACTATAGGGGTGTTAGTTCATGTTTAGAGGACTCTAATGATGTAAAAAATGTATTTAGAAGCCTGTAAACAGGTTTTCTAAATGCTAGCTAAAAAAATTCAATTCATAAGTAAGGAATCCTAACTCGTGGAAAATTCACTTATCACAGTCGGGTCTGGAACCAATTAACCGCGATAAACAAAGGATTCGTTTATTTTTTGCAACGGGCTAATTAAAAAACAAGCTGTGGGCCCAAAATGGTCCCCGGGCAGCACTATAAAGCACTATAGATTATAGAGCTTGTAAAAGCATTTCATGAAAATCCAGAACTTCAAAAGCAACTGTTTGGGCACCTAGTCTAACAAAAGGTGAGGAAGACAATAGATTTTTTTGTCCCCTTTGGTGCTCATAAAAAGGCTCTCGAGACACGCATGACTGTTACAACATAGAAAAAAAGAATGTTACACTTTTAAATCAAGGTACAGTATTTGACATATAACCGCTGTGTCCTCTCTCTGCTCAGTCCACCGTTCCAGAAGCTGGAGGACTGCTTCAAGGCTCTGTCCCTTAACCAGGAGCTGGGCATCCCACTCCCATCTGAACTGGATGTGCTTCTTCAAAGTCTAAGTGGACTCCACTGGCCCAAAGACAGTTCCTCCTCAGTGCCAAGCACAGATGAGCCACAATCCCCCAAAGAGGCCTCTCGGGACTGTACCAGCTTGTCAGACAACCCGCCCTCCTTTTGAGCCACGTAACCCTCTGACCCGCTGCACTAATAAAACGGGCGTGAAAAAGGAAAACTGTGAACATATAAGGACCAAGAAATACCTTTTCTAATACCGTTCTAGATTTGTGCACATGGAGGATCTATGTCAGTTGTTACATTGTGTTCTACATTCACACAGGGGTTGTGCTAATGTTTACTGTACAGAAAGATAATTAGCAGCTTTCTTTGGTCTGGTTGCATCTTTACACTATTTTGGCGAATCGGGGTGTGAGAACACTTTGTTTTTCTGCTGCTGGTGGAATGTACGGCTTCATGGTTGCCCAGCAGAGGGACCCTTCCCTGACATCAGCACCGCCCGCATGTCTAAGTAAACAGAAGGCAGGCTAACCCAAAGCAGCTTATTTGCTCTAAAAGATGTGTGTTTTCATTTCTCTATCCATCCAAGTTACAGGTGTGTTTCTGCACTTTTACTGTTTGTATCAAATTTTCAGATTTTCACCAAACTGACATCTAGGTCATTTTTCCCATCCAATAAATGCTGCTTCCTTTCTTTTGGAAAAAAGTTACGACCCTATGACCTTAAAACATGTACAGAAGAACTGGATTTGTTTCATTTTTCTCCTTTATTCAAAGGTCGATATTGTACAGAAGTAGCGTTTTTGTAATGGGAACTTTAGATTCACATTTCATACATAGTGGATGTTGATTTGCCTCTTTTATAGCAGTGTCATGCAAGGTACTGGCCACCAACTGTAACCACTGCTGTTTGATAATCAAAAGTGTTTCATGAATAAACCTTTATCTCAGTGGTTCTCTATTTTTGGGGTTATGGCTTATCATAGTGGATCTGTTTGCAACATCAGTCACAGTCAAATGACTGAATATAATTGGATTAATTAATACAATTACAGTATGTGTCCATTACAATGACTATCTTCATTTTTGGAGAAACAATTGTATAATTTACTCCCGCATTGACAATTGTGCCAAGGTCTATTTGAACACATTTAAGAGTAAATAAAAAATGATTGTGTCACGACTAGTTCAGCTGTTTTGGTCATTATCACCTGAAACTGTAAACTCTTAACTGCACCTTGTCCATTTCTGAAATTGTGCAATTTTAGTCAAGTCAAAAAAGAAATTGATCCTTGTGATGTTTGAATAGTTGTCGATAAAAAAATGTTCCTGCTAACCTTGAACATACAGTAGTTCCACTTTTTGTTTTACAAAACCAGTCTCAACATTGAGCCCTTGTAGTTCTTCAGAATGACCAACGGGGGGAGCCAAAGAACCCCATGTTATAGCCACTCTGCTTATTCTGCATGGGTTTAAAGGAATACAATTAAACATGTTTTAATTTTTATGTTTACTTTTAATTCAGTCTCACTGGGAAAAGCTGAAATTCTTACATGAACAAGCACTGAATACAAATGCATTTTGTATGTGAAAAATAAAATATGTTGGCACACACAAAACAGTCGAACAGCAGTATTGAAAGACTCCAGTGACGTGCACCAAAAAATAACAAAGTGATGTTGAACAGGAGAGCAACACTAAGAAACACTAAGACACCGTAGGTACATGCATTCATATTTCAGGTATTTCAGCTGCATCCAAGCCAGAATTAGTCAAATGTGTGTGTAACGTCAGCACCAGCCTCCTCCATGCTCCGACAAAAGCAGGGCTCCTGTTCCGCCGGCGCCTGCTGTGCTGTTGTGGCAGTGTTACGTCATCTTGAAGACTAACTACTGCCTCTCATGCTTTCCTGAGAGAAACACATTTCCTGTCACTCCTTAACCTGTGGAACTAAACGGACCTCTCTCTCTGACTCTTGTCAAAAGTGGCAAAACAAAAAGTACATTCACAAGTATCATGCTAATAAGGCATTTCTGGAAAGTCTTTCTTTGTCTTCTGCTCATCATGCCTCAGCGGAGGATGAATATTTACACTCTGTGTGTCCGCAACCAAGCATTTTTTTATATATACTGTATATATATGTACACAAATATATACATAATACGCCCTCGGCACAGCTAGTGGGTCAGGACAAATCATGCTCATCATCATCATATAAAGTATCCGTACTCAAAATAAGGAGGGCAGACCATCAGCTTACTGTCAAAATATAAACACTCCTGTCAAATATGTCCTCATCTGTCGCGCATAAGCTTGTTTGGAGCAAAATTGACCCAGCTTTTGTCTTCCCAAACAGGAGAAACATGAGAATGGTTTTGGTCCACTAGAATATGTAATTCATTAAGTCCTGATTGATTGGGGAGGACACGCCCACTCACGCTCCGGGTGTGCCCGCCTGCTGGCCAATGAGGGGGTCAATGCCCTCCCCTTCCTCCAGCACCGGGCTGGTCTCGTGCTTGGCGGTGACCACGATGGTGTTCTCGTCGACCAGCTCGCACGTGGGGTTTGAGAAGGCCGACAGGGGCAGGGTGATCCTCTGCATCTCCCGCTCGTACACTCGCTGCTCATGCTGCTTCTTCAGGTCCCGGCCCCTGCACACGCACGCACACACATTAACATCTGTTTTATTACCACACATCTCAACTCTAACTGGAGCTCATTTTGACTGATATACAGCATATACATATAAACATATCAAAATTCACACAGTACTGTGCAATAGTGATGGACCACCATTAGTGGCAAAAACTGAAATGTATACAAGATTAAATGTCTGAAATTTAAGTTAAAAAATAGTGGTTCTCAATTAGATTCTGTCAAGAGTGTTTTTCACTCCCGCAATTGCCCACAGTATATTAATAAAATGAGCTGAGAGAACATCTCCAACAACTGCAAGTTAAGTTTATTCCCATGCCCCCCTGAGGTCTCAATCCGCCCAATCTGGGGGCCCGCCTCACTATCCGAGACCAATGTACAGTAATTAACGTTGTTAATTGGTTCCATACCCGACTGTGATGAGTGAATTACCCCTAATGAGGATTTCTTTATTTATAAATCAAATATTTTTGTAGTCTGTTTATGACCTTGTAAATATGGTTTTTAGCATTATTAGCGCCATCTAAGACATGAAAAACTTGTATTGCCCAATATAGTAAACATAATAAGAGTAAATAAGCCATTATAAAACATAAATAAGACTCATGCTTATGTGTGTTGCTGTAAATGCTTTCAAGCAATAGGAGAGATGAGTTGTTTTAGTTTGGCGCCTAGTATAGAATGCTACATACCATCGCAATGTCTTTGAATTAGTCTTTTGAATGCCTTATATTTGTATGCTGGTTCATTTAGCCATTTCTATGGTAGAAAATGCTTCATTTATGCAAAAAATAAGTAAAAATGTTTTTCTTTCACAAATTATAGGCTGCATTCAACCATGAAACAGCATGATTTGTTGATTAAAAAAACGTGTGAAACCGCAAAATTCAAAGCTCAATGTGGTGAGGAATTACTCGACTAAAATGTGAGATATGCTTCTTAGAATAAAGAAACTACTCTGCCAACAGAACAATAACACTTGGTGCTTAAAACGAGTAAATAATGTGTTTGAGCAAGTCAAGCTTGTCTTGTCTGCATATTATTTTGTGTATTGAAGGAAATATATCTCAGATGTGAGTACATATTACTGAAGATAGTGTCTGCTGGCGAGAAAGGTATTTTTGACTTGCTCTCGGGTATTTAACCTTTCTTACATTTCACATTTTATACAATACCTTCTTTTTTTTAAACTTCAAACCATGTTTTTTTAACAAATATTTACCACCACTGACAATTAGTTACTTAAAGTCACTTACGCATCACAACAATAGGGGGAGCCCTGCAGCAACTTTTGCAATTGCTCCCTCTTTGCTTGATAGTCACTCCAACTACTCTAGCTTGTGTTGTTTTTACTTGCAAGAAATGGTGTCTGTGGCTCCAGGCAAAGCTTTGACACACATTAGCAAAACCTGAGCTGAATTTTAAAACACTTTCACAAGAATGACAACAGCCAGAAGGAGGGGCATGTTTTTCAGGAGCTGGTCTGGTAAAACTACTCTGACAGACTGCAGCGGAAACCAGGCACAGATGGCAAACAGGATGGCAGTGAGTGGGATCCAAACATGCGGGGTACACACAAGATGAGGATTCTGCTCTTGTTTGTTTGCAGGCGGGAGAGGAAGATTGCTTGCGTATTTGTGTGTGGGCCAGCATGACATTGTCTCACTGTGGAGGAGGCCCATGTGGACAGAGAGACCATGCTGTCCTCAGTCATTAAATGATGACATAATATCCTCCTCCTTCTACTAATTACTCAGTGACTATAAATAGAAAATCCGGCAGCCAAAAGAACAAGCGGAGTCCCAGCTTGCGTCCTCTCCGTTCTCAGACCCTCTTTTCCACGTGTTTCAAGTGAGAAAGGTATTCACGTGAGAATAGGTATTTTCTCTGATTATATCTACTATATTGGCAAATACTATTGTAAAGGTGACTATATGGGTGTTATTTCATGTCTAGTGGGCTCTAATAATATTAAAACCCGTATTAAAAAAATTGTAAACAAGTATTCTATGCCATAACAATAAAAACATTCAATTTATCTGGAACCAATTAACCGCGATAAAGGAGGGATGAGAGTAAATGGATTAGATCACAACAACACACTTCTGTACAAAATAAATAATGTTGTCTAATTCTTCCTCGATGCTCTTATTTCATTATACGCTCACCTTTTATAGAAGTATCCAAATGTGATGCCCGCCCCCAAAACGATTATGACGGCCATCATGACGATGCCAAGGGCATAGCCTGCAAACAACATCCACCAGCAGCAAGTTAAGCATCTAAAAATGTCATCATAGATATTTTCAGTCGGCTGGACACATACCAATAGGGCCCATATCCTTTTTCTTTTTGGGCCCGGTGCGCACTCGCTGGCTGATTCCCATCACCGGCTGCACAGCAGCGGCTTCTCCAGAAGAGGAGCCTGTGGAACGGGTGGCTGCTGCTGTTGGGTAGGCCGATTCCATCTTTGCTGCTCGGGTGGAGGTGAGCTCTGCAAACAGAGTGAGGCATCGGCACAGTTGATTACTTTTACAGGTTGGACATTTGCCAGTGCTTATCTAATGCCAAATCAATAACCTAACATTGTTACCGTGTTTCTGTCCATTATTTAAAGGTACACGGGATCAGTATATGCATAGTGTGTCAATCTGTTGTGTCAAATTCATTATTAAGCATCTTACAGCGCAACCTCCAAAGTTGAATGCCCTGAAGATGAAATTCAAGCAAAACGTAAAAAGTAAAAAAACGTTTTCAAAAATTATACAAAATCATTTAATCAAGACATCAGTATATTAGTTATCAGTGTAATCTAAAATAGGGGTGTTAAAACTTTTTCCAGCTGCCCATCCATCCATCCATCCATTTTCCTCCGCTTATACGGGTCCGGGTCGCGGAGGCAGCAGCTTCAGTAGGAAAGTCCAGACTTCCCGGTCCCCAGCGACCTCTTCCAGCTCCACCGGGAGGACACCAAGGCGTTCCCAAGCCAGCTGTGAGACATTATCCCTCCAGCGTGTCCTAGGTCTTCCCGGGGGCCTTCTCCCGACTGGGCATGCCCGAAACACCTCACCGGGGAGGCGCCCAGGAGGCATCAGGACTAGATGCCCGAGCCACCTCAACTGGCTCCTCTCGATGTGAAGGAGCAGCGGCTCTACTCTGAGCTCCTCCCGAATGGCCGAGCTCCTCACCCTATCTCTTAGGGTGAGTCCCGCCACCCTTACGAAGGAAACTCATTTCCGCCGCTTGTATCCGCGATCTCGTTCTTTTGGTCATGACCCATAACTCATGACCATAGGTGAGGGTGGGAACGTAGATCGATCGGTAAACAGAGAGCTTTGCCTTCCGGCTCAGCTCTCTCTTCACCACGACGGTCCGGTACAGCGACCGCATTACTGCAGATGCTGCACCGATCCGTCTGTCGATCTCACGCTCCAACCTTCCCTCACTCGTGAACAAGAACCCGAGATACTTGAACTCCTCCACCTGAGGCAAGACCTCACTCCCAACCCGGAGGGTACAGTCCACCCGTTTCCGACTGAGAACCATGGCCTCGGATTTGGAGGTGCTGAGTCTCATCCCAGAAGCTTCACACTCAGCTGCAAACCGCTCCAGTAAACGCTGAAGGTCACAGCCTGATGAGGCCATAAGGACCACATCGTCTGCAAATAGCAGAGACGAGATCCTAAGGTCACCAAGCTGGACTCCCTCAACACCTTGACTGCGCCTAGAAATTCTGTCCATGAAGATTATGAACAGAATCGGTGACAAAGGGCAGCCTTGGCGGAGGCCAACGTTCACCGGAAACAAGCTCGACTTACTGCTGGCAATGCGAACCAGGCTCCTGCTTCGATTGTACAAGGACCGAATGGCACGTAGAAGCGGACCATCAATCCCGTACTCCCGGAGCACCCCCCACAGGACACCACGAGGGACACGGTCGAATGCCTTTTCCAGGTCCACAAAGCACATGTAGACTGGTTGGGCAAACTCCCACATACCCTCGAGTACCCTTGCAAGGGTGTAGAGCTGGTCCAGTGTTCCGCGACCGGGACGAAAACCACATTGCAGCTCCTCTAACCGAGGTTCGACTAACGGTCGTACCCTTCTCTCCAGCACCCTGGAGTAGACTTTCCCAGGAAGGCTGAGGAGTGTGATCCCCCTATAGTTGGAACACACCCTCCGGTCACCCTTTTTAAAAATGGGGACCACCACCCCGGTCTGCCAGTCCAGAGGTACTGTTCCTGACTTCCATGCAATGTTGTAGAGGCGTGTCAACCAACACAGTCCTCCAACATCCAGAGCCTTGAGAAATTCTGAGCGGAACTCGTCTACCCCCGGAGCCTTGCCACTGGGGAGTGATTTGACTACCCCAATTACCTCAGCCACGGTGATAGAACTGTCCACGTACGTATCCTCAGACTCTGCTTCCTCTATGGAAGGCATGTCAGTGGGATTGAGAAGGGCCTCGAAGTATTCCTTCCACCGACCAACTATATCCACAGTCGTGGTCAGCAAGCCCCCGTCCGCACTGTAAACAGTGTGAACTGGGGGCTGCTTCCCCTTTCTGAGGTGTCGGACGGTTTGCCAGAACCTCTTCGAGGCCGACCGAAAGTCGTGCTCCATAGCCTCACCGAACTCCTCCCACACCCGAGTTTTTGCCTCGACCACCGCCGAAGCCGCGTGCCGCTTGGCCTGCCGGTACCTGTCAGCTGCTTCGGGAGTCCCGCAAGCCATCCATGCTCGATAGGACTCCTTTTTCAGCTTGACAGCAGCCCTAACCCCCGGTGTCCACCATCGGGTTCGGGGCTTGCCACCACGACTGGCACCGACCACCTTGCGGCCGCAACTACAACTGGCTGTCTCAGCAATAGAGGCACGGAATACGGCCCATTCGGACTCAATATCCCGGTCCTCCCTCGAGATGCAGGCAAAGCTCTGCCGGAGATGAGAGTTGAAGACTCGACGAACGGGGGACTCTGCCAGACGTTCCCAGCACACCCTCACTACGCGTTTGGGTCTGCCAGGTCTGTCCGGCATCTTTCCCCGCCATCTAATCCAACTCATCACCAGGTGGTGGTCACTTGACAGCTCAGCCCCTCTCTTCACCTGCGTGTCCAGAACATGCGGACACAGGTCTGATGATACGACCACAAAGTTGATCATAGACCTGCGACCTAGGGTGTCCTGGTGCCAAGTGCACTTGTGGACATCCTTATGTTCGAACATGGTGTTTGTTATGGACAAACTGTAATTCGCACAAAAGTCCAGCAACAACACACCGCACGGGTTCAGGTCAGGGAGGCTGTTCCTCCCAACCACGCCCCTCCAAGTCACACTGTCATTGCCCACACATGGGCGTTGAAGTCTCCCAGCAGAACTATGGAGTCACCAGCTGGGGTGCTCTCCAGAACCCCTCTAATAGACTCCAAGAAGGCTGGAACTGCCCTTCGGCGCGTACGCACAAACCACAGTCAGGACCCTTTCCCCAGCCCTAAGGCGTAGGGAAATAACCCTCTCATTTACTGGGGATGACTCCAGCACAGAGGCACCAAGCCGGGGGGCTAACAATAAGCCCACACCAGCTCGCCGCCTCTCCCCTGCAGCAACTCCAGAGAAGAAGAGAATTCCCCTTCGTGAATCACCACCTTATCGTGGTGGAGGGGTTTGAGTGCCCGAGTTATCCTAGGAGCTACGTTGTCGGGGGCTTTATGCCCCTGGTAGGGTCTCCCAAGTCAAACAGGTTCTAGGTGACGGGCCAGACTAAGAGTGATTCAGAAGACCCCTATGACGAACAACGTGATGAGTGACCGCACCTCGCCCGGACGTGGGATACCGGGGCCTCACCCTGGAGCCAGGCCTGGGGGAGGGGCTCGCAGGCGAGCACCTGGTGGCCAGGTCTTCACCCGTGGGGCCTGGCCGGGCCTAGCCCGAAGAAGCCACACGGGAACTCCCCGCAGACCCAACTCCTGCAGGGGCAAGCATAAGGGTCCGGGGTGCTTTGTGATTTGGGCAGTGGTCGAGGGCAGGTGTCCGGGAGACCTGGTCTTCGGCGGCCAAATCTGGTTCTTGGGACATGGAATGTCCCTTCTCTGGTGGGGAAGGAGCCAGAGCTTGTGGAAGAGGCGGAGAGATTCCGACTAGATATAGTCGGACTCACCTCAACCCACAGTTAGGGCTCTGGAACCAAATTCCTTGAGAGGGGCTGGACCTTGTTCTTCTCTGGAGTTTTCCAGCTGCATACTGAAAAATCACATGATGGAGGGAGCCACTTTGACATTTGTTATTAATATCAACATTCTTCACATTCCGCCTTTTTGCTGTATTTTTCCAGGGACATCCCTGATCTAAGGGATTCACTCCGCAAGCCTTTGCAGGGTTTTTTTGGTGAGGTTACCAAAGCAGGGATGGAGGAAAAAGTGGATAAACATAGAACCACAAGTGAACCAAGTGGCTGCTCAGTACAACATGGATGAAGTGACAATAAGTTGATACAAGCAGGCAAATTCAGCTGTTTAAAGGTTTTGCAATGGGTTAACTGGGGTTAAACTGGAATGGATACCATATTGCCCCGAATAGAAGACGACCCCTAGTTTTTTAAATTATGTTGTCAATATCAGTGAAATAACAACTACTAGATTACAATCAAAAGACAATGCAAGTTTATTTATAGAGCACAAGTAATTCAAATTGCTTTAGAGAAAAAAGGGTAAAAACACTTGATAAAACGTAAAATCATATCAAAAACAGGACATCATATGACACATTATTTTGTCGCAGCGGATCTCTTTGCCCCAGATGCTTCTCTATAAGTCATTAGTGTCGGTGAGGGACAAGTAGAAAAGCTCGGACTCACTTGGGGATAGGAGTATCACGAGGCATTCAGCTCATGAGATGATACAAAACATGAAATTGGGTCTACCAGAATGAGACAAGACAAGATTTGAACAGTACGGGGAAAAAATAATGACGATATGTTACACATTTATATCTACAAATATGATATTTACTACGTTACACTTTTCTGCACTCTGTGTGTATGCTGGTGAAGTCATTTGGCAATCTTGTTAAAATTGCAATTCGCATGGATTCTAGTCAGTATCAGCAGATTTTTGCAAACAATGTTCAAGAAGGGGCCGCACGGTGGATGAATAGGTATCATGTTGGGCTCAAAGTCAGGAGGTTCAGGGTTTGAATCTCCATTGGGCATCTCTGTGTGGAGTTTGCGTGTGCATTGTGCGTGAGTGGGTTTTCTACGGGTACGCCGGTTTCCTCCCACATTCCAAAAACATGCATGTTGGGTTAATTGGCGACCCTAAATTGTCCATTAGAGTATGAATGTGAGTGTGAATGTTTGTTTGTCTGCCCTGCGATTGACTGGCGACCAGTCAATCGCCAGTGGTACCCCACCCAAAGTCAGCTGCAATAGTCTCCAGCCTACCCGTGACCCTAATGGGGATAAGCGGGTAAGCGGCATAATGAATGAATGAATGAAAGAATGAATGTTCAAGAAGCAGTGACAAAGTAGGAGTTGCGCGAGAGCGGGATACTTCAACAAGACAACCCTTAACACTGCTCAAATTCTACGAAGGCATTCATGCAGGGGAACAAGTACAACATTGTGGAATGGCCATCTCAGTCCCCAGACCTGAGTATAATTGAAAATCTGTGGTGTGATTTAAAGCGGGCTGTCCATGCTCGGAAACCACCTAACCTGATTGAACTGGAGATGAAGAATGAATGAAATTGCACACGTTCTGTAAATCCTAAAAACGCCCTTTTGCTTCTCACATATCACTGTATGTCTGCTACATGACACATTTAACTGAAATTGCTGAGCCAAACAACTGATTTATAAAGACACATCTTGGAAATGATCAGCGGCACTGAAACTTTTCCATGGCACCGTACAACGTGTGGAGATGAATAATGCACTCAGTGCTACATTAGATTGCATGGCACGTATATAATGTACGGTTTTTACTACTGTTGATCCAATAACAGCCCCTGACGCAAATACAGTGAGAAGAGCTACTCCTGCTGACTTTTGCATGATTAGAACTATTTGAGACACTTGGGAAGTTAGCGACCATCATATAAAAAAGGCTTTTGTGTGCTCTGTAACTCTGTATCATCGACAGACTCTACATCTGCTCTTTAAGTTTCCCCCCAACGGTTTCCTCTGCGAGCACAAAGTGGGCTGTTTACAAGCTTGACTTGAAGAACATGACGGCATAAAGTGGAGCAGCCAATAAGTTTTGGTCTCCAAAGTGAGAGAACTGGTGTCCACCAATGAGCTGAGCTGAGAGGTGTGTCTAATGAAAACTTGTCTAGCAAGTGAATTTTGTGACACGTGACTGTGGGACTGTTATTTTTTTTGAGGCAGGAAGGAAAGCAGGGGCAAATTAGACTGCTGGGGATTTAACTACGTGACCTACTAATGAGAGACAAATCTTGTTTTACTTGCTTTAATCATAGGCTTTAACTAGGCTCCCAAGTTTTTGCTGTTTTTTTAGGCTGTCAAATGAGGACATTTTGAGACAGGCACAAAAATCTCATTTTTTCTCCAGCACTAAACCTACTTTTAAGGATAACTATTCGGTGTAGCGGCATTTTTAGGTCGTTTGATGACATCTTTGCAAATCTTGTTCATAATTCGCAAGAAAAGGAGGTTAATGGTTACCTTGGCATGCTTCAATGGAACAAAACTGTTTCTGGATTGTCCCATCCGGGCCTGTAATGTAGCACCAAGGCCTCTCAGAGGAGTTTGGGTTTCGGCAGTAGTTGTGATCTCCCACACCTACACAAGGAGAGGAGAAAAACATTACTCTTTACTCCTGGCCCAATTAAAACACAGTACGATTGTCTCACAGTCTCTGTGTGTGTGTGTGTGTGTGTGTGTGTGTGTGTGCGTGTGCGTGTGTGTGTGTGTGTGTGTGTGTCTCCGCCTGCCGTCCCAATGTTGGTCTCATTAATCATTTACACAACTTCATCACACAACAACGAGCAAGCAGCCGTGAAGACAAAGACAAGACAAAGCAGCTGCTGCTGCTGTGCAAAGGGTCCCAGTGAACATCACAAACACAAGCACTGCATGAGTTTAGTACTAGTGGTAGCATTATTTGGATTCATTCTTAGCAATCTGCATTAAAAATAACATTTGGTAAACAATTTCTGCATGAACATCAGAGATGTTTACCTGTCTGCGAATCATATGGTGTGGAAATGTTGGTCCAGAATAAACAAGTCAGCCCTGAAGAGGAGCTCTGTTTGTCCCCCCTGTAGTCCACTCCATTGGATCGAATGCAATCTGGAGGAAACAACAACGTGTGAGCTCAAACTGCAATGGAAAAACAGGATAGAAAATAGTGTATTCAAATTCCAGTTTAACATTGGAAAATGAAATCATGCTCGTAACACATTTTGCAACACAAAACACACACAAACATATATATATATATAAATATATATATATACACATATACCTATATACATATATATATATATATATAAATACACACACACACACACATATATATATACACACACACACACATATATATATTAGTGCATACAGTAAGTGCATTTACCTTTTTGGTCAGGATTTACCACGCTGTTGTCTACCAAGGCTGCACACAGGACAACAACGTGCAGATGGAGAAACATCCTGCAAAGATGACGGCCTGAATCCACAGGCAACGTCTTGGAAAAGGTGTGAAAATGGAGAAAGAGCCTGTGTTGAAGGGCATCAAACACACTGCTCCCCTCGCCTACCGTCCCAGCCCTTGTTTTTGTCAAGCGAGGGGCGCCTCTTTCCTTGTAAACAGCCTCCCGAGTAGGAGCTGTGCAGCAGAAGGCAGCAGCAAGACACACCCCCGGGTCCTAAACCCTACCCAGCCTCTCTCTCTCTCTCTCTCTCTCTCTCTCTCTCTCTCAGACACGCACACACAAGTTCTGGCATGCCTCCTTGAAAGAATAAACATGTCAATCACAGCAGTCCGTTGATAAGAGTGTGTTTCGTTTCATATAATACCTGGTAGATGACTTTCCATACCTACAAATAAATCTCGCTCGACCCATCTACAATCCAAGTGCAGTCTCATTTGTACTAGCTCATGTTGCTTCCTCTCACGAGGCCTGATTTCCACTCAGCTAGACAGAAAATAAAGGGCAGCTTCCATTTCCTCCCTTCTTTCTCCTGCATGGGTGCAGCCCACTTGTGCACTTGTGACGTGCTCACTATTCGTCAGGTCACTTTAGTTTTTTAGCAAGTTTTTTCAGGCTTGTGCAAACAGCAGCATCTGTCTGCAATGCATTCAAGAGGGCCTCCGTCCGTAGTGAAGCCACAAGATGAAAATCTGAAAACACAGATGCCACTGAACTATGAACAGTGCAAAATGCTGTTAACGTGAGTTGCACAGTTGACTCCAGTTGAGAGAGCAGTGAAAGAGTAGCAATAGAGTGATAGCTTTTGCGGCAATGAAGGAAAGAACAGAATGAAAAGAAAAAAATGTGTGGTTTGCTTTTAGTTTTGTGATACCCTTACTGAAGGGTACCCATGACGTCCAAGAAAAAATATGTAATAGTGACCATGCAACCAGAAATCTTATTGCACCGAAAAGATGAATAGTATGGCTCTATTGGCAATAACGATAAAAAGGGCTGAATATGACCAGTGGAGCATAATTCTTTTACACTTGATGACAGGGAGGAATGTTAAAAAGTGCAATGCATGGTGCCCCTGTAAGATACATATAACATGTTTTAAGTCTGCAATTTAACTGTAAATATTGAACTAAAAATAACAACCTTGACACCTCAACAACAAAATGCAAATAGAAAATGCTAGAAATTAATCAATTCCATACGGACTCTTTAAGATGACCAAATGGAAACACTTCATAGCCCCAGATGGTAAACATGTGCTTGACTGCAGGCAAACACACATGCAGAAACCCAATAAAAGCACCTACTTGGCCTTGTTCCACATTGCCATAGTTCATTCAGCAGGGTTTCTGCAGGTTTCATAATGTCAAATTTAAGACTTTTTTAGACCAATATGAAATAAATTTAAGACCTATATCACAGCATCAAAAACACAAACAAAAAGAAGCAGAATTTCATATATTTTTTGCAACAGTGCAATACAATACAAAACAACAACATACAAACAGCTTAGCTCAAATCTGTAGTGTGTATGCACACATGTGTGTGTGCGTGTGGGTGCTACATTAACTTCAGCTCTTCTCTCTTGGCCAGAATCTCCTCCTCAATGTTCTTGAGCTCAGCTGATTTCTCCTTGATGGCCCATCTCATAGCATTTGACTTAGTTATTAGCTGGGCCATCTTACGGCCAGCCTTGCCTTCAGCCACCTCTGCAAATTTGTCTGCATCTCTACAAAGACGTTCAGCAACTGTTTTTAAGGTGTTCCTCCTTTTTTTAGTTCCTCCAAGCAATCCTCTGACGCCTTTTTCTTTCGGCCCTGTGCAAGAGATCCATCCATCTATCCATTTTCTTCAGCTTATCCGAGGTTGGGTCGCGGGGGCAGCAACCTAAGCAGGGAAGCCCAGAGATCCCTCTCCTCGGCCACTTCGTCTAGCTCTTCCCAGCGGATGTCGAGGCATTTCCAGGCCAGCTGAGAGACATAGTCTCTCCAACGTGTCCTGGGTCTTCCCAGAGGCCTCCTGCCGGTTGGACGTGCCCTGAACACCTCCCCAGGAAGGCGTTCGGGAGGCATCCTAACCAGATGCCCGAGCCACCTCATCTGGCCCTCACCCTCTCTCTAAGGGAGAGCCCAGCCACCCTGCGGAGAAAACGAATTTCGGCCGCTTGTACCCGCAATCTTGTCCTTTCGGTCACTACCCAAAAATCATGACCAGCTTTGGATAGTGGTGGTGAGGGTAGGATTGTAGATCGACTGGTAAATTGAGAGCTTTGCCTTTCGGCTCAGCTCTCTCTTCACCACGACAGATCGGTGCAGAGTCCGCATCATTCCAGACGCCGCACCAATCCGCTTGTCCATCTCGCGTTCCATCCTTCCATCACTCGTGAACAAGACCCCGAGGTACTTAAACTCCTCTACTTGAGGCAGGACCTCATCCCCGACCCGGAGATGGCACTCCACCCCTTTCCCGGGCGAGAACCATAAACTCGGACTTGGAGGTGCTGATTCTCATTCCAGCCACTTCACACTCAGCAGCGAACCGATCCAGTGAGAGTTGAAGGTCACTGCTCAATGAAGCCAATAGGACCACATCATCTGCAAAGAGCAGAGATCGAATCCTGCGGCCACCAAACTGAAACCCCTCAACGCCCTGGCTTAACCAATTCTTATATTCAGTTTTTTCAAGCCAAATATCACGTAACCTGCACTACCCTATAGTTAAAATGTGAACTTGGTTTTACGTCTGAGGTAACATACACTCCCGAGAGTGACTCGCACCGATAACAGAAAGCTGATTGGCTGTTGCATGTTGGTCTCATTTGTAGTCGTAATACAGCGAATTATACTTAGACTAGAGAAACAAAAAACTACAGCACCACGAAATCAGCCAAGCAACAACAAAGACAGAAATCGAATTAAAATGAGCTTTACACGGACATCAGAAAAATAAGACTTGTAAAAAAGTATTTAAGACCTAGAACAGCAAATTTAAGACTTTTTAAGGCCTAAAAAATTGTTTTTTAAATGTAAGACTTTTTAAGACTCCGCGGAAACCCTGATTCATTTAAGAGGAGGCAGGCTGCAGGGAGGCTCAAGAATCACGCTAAGCAAAGAAAGTCAAAGTTTTATTAATACAATAGTGGTAGACAGCTGAACTATAAAGATGGGCAGCAAAAAACAAGTGAACACTCAGGTTCCCTTCATGCACCATAGAGTAAACATGAATCCACCAATTGCATTTGTCTTTATGACATTTAAATGGCATACACACATAGGAGGTGCTAATAACATCCTTTAAAAATAACCTGAAAATGCTTTTCATTTTTTCACTTTCACGTAACTTTGGCAAATCAAACAAATTCTGAATCATCACAGTGAATGAGTCAAAAAAAAAAATTAGTTAAAACAGAACAACACACACCACCTCCGTTTGTCCGTGTGAGTCATTAATCACACCCACTTCAAAATGAAGTGGCAATGTGGCGATGATGCAAGACTTGTCAAGAAGCGCCCACTCTCTATCAGACTCACTCCGTCAATTTCAGCCCTCATGTGGTTGGGAAATGGACAATTATCCTGGCAGAAAGCCTCTAATGGAGAATTCAAAAATCAACAATATTCCCCAGCTTGGCACAGAGCAGCAAGCCTTTCTTGATGCTGCAGAAAACAGGTATGGTAAATAAACACCATGGAAAAAAAGTACATAATTAGAATGCTACACGGTATGTGGCTGCAACCAGCAGAGGCGCTGTAGATTCAGTCTCACCATGACCTCATGAGAAGTTGCGCGACATCCACTAAGCGCTCCACTATGGTACCTAACTGGCATGGAAACAGGAATTCAGTACAAGCAATGAGAGATTCTCCCATCCTTTAAAAATATCTTTAAAAAAACTGTTAATTTTCATAATTTTGTTTGTCAAGTCTTCATGTTGTCAGTGGCGTTGCCTATTAATGAAGATACTGAGGAGGACTGGCGATAAAGCCTCATGTTAGATCAGTTATTTTCTGTCACGCCCCCCCCAGGGGCCAGGAATGTTGTCGCCCCCCCATTTACAATACTATGACAACTGATAATATGCATTTATCTGTACAAACTGAATTTGAAACTGAAACCAGGAAAATGAAAAAAAAAATGCTAACATTGAAAGTACTCCCTGCTTCTCGCGCCCACCCTGACAGTTGACCGCATCCCCCTAGGGAGGCCCGCCCCACTATTTGAGGACCACTGGGTTAGATTTACAACTAAGAAAAACAGCACAGCTGAGAGGTGTTGTTAGGAACAATTAGTTGTCCTCGTACGCAAACATTGCAGAAATGTCTCCGCTATGCATTGACAATATGAAAAGGAGCAGTCATGAAGGAAAGTTCTCATGTAGCCAGGTACCTGCAGCAAGAGTAGTTTTTGCTTAGTGAGAGTCCTTGTGTGACAGAGGCTTGTCTCCAGCCACAGAAGACACGAGAGCAGAGCTCAAGTAAACACCTTGCTGACTTAGAAGACTGCAAACTTCCTTTAATGTCGTCTGCAGAGCTGAAGGCTCACAGAGGTGTTGCATATTGTCACAAGTTTTCAACAGATGAAGGAGGAAAACAGTTCTGGTTAACAGGCCGCACAAGGTGCTGTGGAACTTGGGGTCCATCAGTAGAGTCAAGCTCGCAGCTAGAAAGAAAAGATTGTAATACAGTGCTCATTACTTCCAATATATTATTTACTAGACCATCTGTACCGTCATTGGGCAGTCTTGGTCAATGTCAAAATGATTGGTTGTGATCTTGTGTATGGTCATCCCCTGTCACATCGCACTTCAAATTTCACAGCTTCGCCCTATCATGGCTTTCTCCCAATGCTAACATGTGTCTATATTATGTCTTATTTTCTATTATGTCTACTATATTGGGTAATACGAGTGTAGAGGTGACTGGGCTGGGCTTAACTGGGTTTTACTAATGTCAAGCGTATTTACAAGGTTTTGTAAGCTCTAACTACAAAACTAATTTATAAATAAAGACTCCTACTTTGTGGAATTTCACTTATAACAGTCAGGTCTGGTACATATTAACAGCGATAAACAAGGGATTACTGTACATATTATTTCAGGTAGTACATACAACCTGGCAAATACAGGTTGCATTTAAGTAGGTATAGTTTTTTTTTTATTGTAGTTTTAGATCTTGTTTTACATACATACAGAGGGTTGTGTCAGGAAGGGCATCCGACGTAAAACTTTTGCCCATTTCAAGACATGCAAAAATTATTCGCTGTGGCGACCCCTGAGTAAGCAGGGATAAGCCGAAAGGAAAAGGTAGGAAAGGAAGTTTTAGTTCTTGTTTTTAAGATTAAAATTATATGGGAACAGAAAAAGACTGAAAAGAACATCTGATTTTGTTAAAGAAAGAAACATTGGAGAAAAGGTAATGAAATTCTTTAGGATGCTCCTGCAATTGTTTAAGTTTAGTGAAAGAAATTAAAAAGACAAAAGTAGTAGTAATCTAAAGTATTACAACAAAAACAGCTACCTGGCTGGAGGTCTTTGCACAGTGCAAGGTTGTCTAGCAGGTGAGCAGTGTTCTCTTCTGCCCATTTGCACAGGCTCTGTGCCAACGGCAAAGATTGAGTGTGTTTTTCCACCATGTGTAGGAGGTAGGGCAACACCTGTGCAGAGATTACTGAAGGCTCTGCAAACACATTAGCATCATCTTGCTCATAGAGGCTGCCACACCTGAAGAAGACACCACATGATGGTTAACAACATCCAATCAAGTCTGTCACGGGTTTGCCTGGGTGACCCACCCAATGTCTGCAGCAGCCTCTCTCATCACTGATCTCAGGTCTGAATGAGGCACATGACACAGTAGCACCTCTACTGTTGCTGGAGTTTTCCAGCATTCCTCCAGCAGCAGGTCCAGCAGGAGAGGCACAGTCAGGTTGACGTGGATCAGGTAGACACCCCTATGGCCTCCTCCTTTGGTATGATGCAGTAAGGAGATGAAGCTGGCGGTTTTTGTCCTCACCTGTTGGCTTTGGTCCTGCAGTAAGTACAGGCCAGTGCTCAGCAACCTGCATGAGAGACATTCAACACTTGCTTTAAAGCATCAGCAACAATAAAGGTTTAGTGGGAAACTGCTTGAAAATTCAACAGTACTTGATGGTGATGGTTGGAGAAATGCGGTTCTGGCTCATTAGAGGAACGCCAGCCACACAGAGAGCTTCAGCACAAGCTACCCTCAGAACTTCAACAGAATCCGGGGTACGATGCGACTCCAAGACACCACACCAGCGTTGGATCATGGAATTCTTACGACTGTTATTTTTGTAGAAAATAAGAGCGGCTATAAAGTGAAGTAGTGAGATGATGAAATGTGTAAAAAGAGAAGTCTGACCACTGGAAAAGCAGGAGACTTGCACCATGCAGAGCCTGGGACAAATACTCAGAACCGCCTCTCTGATCCTCCAGGTCCTTCAACAACAAATCTAGACACTCCAAGAGACCTGCACATTCTTCAAGAAAGGCAGGTGGAAGTAGAGAATCCCCTCTTGTTGTCACTGCTATGAATGCTGCAAGGTGGGTCCTGCGGTACTGCACTATGGGGCTTAATAAGGCTTCCCTCAGACTGGACTGCAAATAATGAAGGTGACAAAAATGGCGAAAAACTTTTTAAAAGTACAATCAACTACTGTACCTACTGTATATGTAGTACAATAGTAGAATTATGTATAATTATACACAGCAAAAAAACAACACCTCCTCACCCTCAATGTGCTTGAAAAGATAAAAACATACACAATATTACTGAAATCCATTACTTTGATTGATAGTTGGTGTTTCTTGACAAATAGCCCAAGCCTCTCTATTTGTCATTTTACACAATGTATCCCACAGAAAATGTAGAATTCTTCAAGTATGCCAATATACAGGTAAATGAAATCTCAGTTAAGAAAATTGTTGCTCTAGTTGGATAATAAGATGTTTTAATATGTCTTTCATTTCTTGACCCAAAAATCCATATTCAAACATGAAAGAAAATAAACACAAAATGTACAGAGGTGCCAAATAAAATGTTAACCTAAGCAGTGAATGAATGACTATAGACTATATAAATGACTGTAGAATATATGAATGACTACAGATGTGATGTATCACAGCGGGATACAATAGTAAAACTGATGCTTGTAATCTTACTTTTTTTTTTTTTTAAAGGAACCATGAAATAAAAAAACACAAAAAGGACAACATCACATCAGTTTTGTTAACACATATACACACACACACATAGCCGCCCCCCACCCTTTACCTCCACACACAAAAAAGTACACATAATGTGCAGACAGTTCGACTAAAATTTGAGAGAGAATATACACATGCTAACTGTTTTTATAGGTTGCCAGCCCATAACTCACCTGCAACACACTCTGTATCAAATTCTTCAAGTGCGTTATCAGTGAAGTCTGGCTCTCCACCACCCATGTGACCAATGCCAGCTTTAGATCACAGCTCGCCACTGTAAAAGTTTCCCAGATATCACATGCCCACTTCTGGTCTGCACATAGAAAACGGATGGCTTGTTTATGGAAAGAAGACAACCCAACCTGTAGAAAAAAAAAAAGAAAACATAGTCCCACTGTCCTATATCTGTATCACAGGGATATAGACAATTTCAATAGCTTATACATAACATACAGTATACATATTCCCCAGTGTTTCCCATACATTAATTTATTAGTGGCAACCCACAACAAATAGATTTGGAACCTGTTCACCCTCACTTATTAAGACATCATAAAGGGCCTATCTGAAAGTAGATTGTTGTTACAACTCCATACAGTAGCCTATATGGCATTGTTCCAAACACACTTAATACACAATTGGTCTGCCAGAGAATAAGAAGACGTAGCAGCAGGAATCAATGTTGCTAATTTAGTGACTTTGGTCCTATATTTAATAATGAGCTATGTTTGTCAAAAATGACTAGCGCCAAATCTGGCAACTTTTTCTGGTCTTATCACACACACACACACACAATAAAACATTCATCGCTATTCTCATGGAGCAGCCAGTGTTGCTGTGGACCCCCACCCCATCAAAAGGCATTCATAAACAACTCAGTCTTGCTTGTGAATAGGGGTGTCTTAGAATAGTCAATGATTCGATTCAGGAGAGTCTGATTTAACTATCAACCCTGTTGTAAAATCATTTAAAAATGTCATGTGATCACGACTGGTCAAGACTACCATTCTACGACCATAAATTCCAGATTTTTAGCCGCCACTTTTTATCACATGCTTTGAACACTGCAGTTTAAACACAGATGCAGCTAATTTATGACTAAAAACATACATTTCCCCTTTAGAGTACAAATTCAGGAAGTAGTCAATTGGAGTCTTGAAGTGGACGCTAATATCACATCTTAAAGTGTTATGATCTGACAGATAAAGTACGTTTTGACAACCCACTCTATGCTTCCCCAGCAAAGTCAGTAGGCTCAGACGCTCAGGGTTCGACTGTAAAACCGCCAAACACTGCAAAGATGAATGAAAAGGAATTTGTGTGGTAACCAGCTGATTCTGAACAAAAGATGATGATATTCGAATGTACAGTGGTGTGAAAAATTATTTGCCCCCTTCCTGACTTTTTAGTCTTTTGCATGTTTGTCACACAAAATGTTTCTGATCTTCAAACACATTTTAATACAAGTCAAAGATAACACAAGTTAAAAAAAATGCAGTTTTTAAAGGAATGTTTTTATTATTTAGGGATATATATATATTTTTGTCCTGTCCAGCCTTTAGGGCAGATAGTATTGATGATATACAGTGGTGTGAAAAACTATTTGCCCCCGTCCTGACTTTTTATTCTTTTGCATGTTTGTCACACAAAATGTTTCTGATCATCAAACACATTTTAATATTAGTCAAAGATAACACAAGTAAACACAAAATGCCCTGTGTGAAAAAGTAATTGCCCCTGCACCTAATAACTGGTTGGGCCACCCTTAGCAGCAATAACTGCAATCAAACTTTTGCGATAACTTGCAACAAGTATTTTACAGCGCTCTGGAGGAATTTTGGCCCACTCATCTTTGCATAATTGTTGTAATTCAGCTTTATTTGAGGGTTTTCTAGCATGAAAAGCCTTCTTAAGGTCATGCCACAGCATCTCAATGGGATTCAGGCCAGGACTTTGACTAGGCCACTCCAAAGTCTTCAAATTCATGCTTCCATCTATCACAGCAAGCCTTCCAGGTCCTGAAGCAGCAAAACAACCCCAGACAATCACACTACCACCACCATATTTTACTGTTGGTATGATGTTATTTTTATGAAATGCTGTGTTACTTTTACGCCTGATGTAACGGGACACGCACCTTCCAAAAAGTTCAACTTTAAGTTAGTAAGTGAGGTAAGTGAGGCCTCCAGTTCTTTAGATGTTGCCCTGGGATCTTTTGTGACCTCTCGGATCTTGTCTCTGCGCAAATTGTTAGGGGGCAAATAGTTTTTCACACCGCTGTATATTTAGTCAATTAAATTAAAGCGGTACATATTTCACCAATTTTTAACATTTTGGGGGAAACTGAGCTTCCTTGTAGTCTTATAGTAATCGCCAGTCATTCATAATGGCTACTAAAAAAGTGTGGCAGTATTTTGAAAAGGTTAAAGTTGACTCCAGAAAGTGAAGTGCAACTTGCGTCAGCAGATTCTTACATATTAACAACAACTAACAGCGTATCATTGAAAACAGGTATGGTTGTTACGTTATTTTTTTCCACTTCATTTTATGTGCAGACACTAAATTTTAATGCAAAAAATTAGGCTGCTAACAGAGTTTTGGAAATTTGTTTTTTTTCAAGCCATGTTTTTTCTATTTTACTAACGTGTGATATGCCTACTTCGGTTTTGTTAGTCTTGCTTTATGTTTCACAAAACAAGTATTGATACTGTTGTTGCACAGCTACCATGTTTATTTCTTGCTCGCCATTAGCTCTGCTCTTAAAAAAAAGAGAACACATTTGCGTATTAGTCAACTATGAAAATCCTTAGTCAATAACAGCTCAACTTGTGAGAAAAACACGAAATGAAGTGAAGAAGCAACATAATAATGTAAATTGGTATTTTTAAACATACTTGTTTTGCTTTTTTGTTTCCACCAGAACCCATAAATATTACATCCTTTTTCATCATGGCCGATGATTACGTAATCTAATCACCTTCCTTTTGTGTATCCATCAGAGTATTTGTGTCACTTTAGGGTATTTCAGCAAATTAAGATAGACAATGGCCTTTAAATGCTGTTTTCCTAATAATGGAACATTCTAAAAACTGGCAACCAGTCCAGGGTGTACCGTTCCTCTTGCCCAAAGTCAGCTGGGATAGCCTCCAGCATACCCGTGACCATAGTGAGGATAAGCGGGAGGATGGATGGACAATCTGAATAAACTGAAAAGTGATTTAATTCCTCAGACCGGCATACTGAAGGTACACCTAAATTCTCCTGAATATCACTAGTTCAAGGAGCAGTGAAGTTCCTTCACATGCTGGTGCCTGATACAAATTTTCATTAGTTCTTCTACATTGTTTATTTTATACTATATGTATTTGCAATGTTAAGCAGCACCTTCTTTTCTATTCTCAACCAAATCTACCAAGCATTACAGTTCAAAGGTTATGTAATCACAAACACGTGTACAGCAATTGTGTATATTAAAAGTATCCCACACCTGAAGTCCCTGTTGGGGTGTTTGAAGTTCACGAATGAGAACTTTAAAGAGCTTTGACAGAAAAGTCTCACAACACAAACTTCTCAGCAACTCCACCACCATGACGTAGGCTGCTCTCACCAGCGGACAGCGCTGGGCACCTGTGGCAAGCCACACTGATGCCTCAACAGGGCTCACTACTGCATGGAGCTCTGCTGAAGATGCACTGTGAGCAAAGACAAGAGTCTTTGACTGATGGCTATGGTGAATGGGAAATACTTTCTTTTTAATGGCTTACCAGTCTGTGCTGAGAGCTCTGTCCAGGAAAGCTTTAATATGCAGCAGCTGTCCATGAAGCAAGTTGTGACAACAGTACTCTGGTGTGTGGGGCAACTGGGCCGTCAGCTTGATGAGGATGTTCATGTAGTGTGAGGGGGGAGTCATGGCGACCAGTGCCTTTGATGCCATCACTCTCACACTGTAAATGGGACTGGCAGACAGCTGGAGTAAAGGAGGCAGGAAGTCTGCCAATGTTCTGGTGAGACAAAAAGTGAAAGAAAATAGTTAGACACACAAAATCATGCTTAAACATACAAAAAAAGTGAGAACTGCTATTTGCTACCAATAATGTAATTGTCATTCATTCATTCATTTTCTATGCCGCTTATCCTCATTAGGGTCGCGGGGATGCTGGAGCCTATCCCAGCTGACTTTGGGCGGGAGGCGGGGTACACCCTGAACTGGCCGCCAGTCAATCGTAGGGCACATATAGACAAACAAAGACATACAAACATTCACACCTATGGACAATATAGAGTCTCCAATTAACCTAACATGCATGTTTTTGGAATGTGGGAGGAAACCGGAGCACCCAGAGAAAACCCACACACGCACGGGGAGAACATGCAAACTCCACACAGATATGGCAAACTGAGATTCGAGCCCAGAACCTCCTGACTGTGAGGCCAACATGCTACCCATTCAGCCACCGTGCGGCCGTAACTGTAATTGTTATTCAATTATGTATTGTAGTTCATCAGATCATTTTAGCAAGTAAACAAGCTGCTCAGAGTAAATAATTTCTTACTTTGCTGACTCCTGGACTCCAGGCTGAAGTTGGGATAAGAGAGTAAGAATTGGATAGAGCGAGGGCTGGAGGCAGAGCCTGGCATCCTTAGGACACTGAAGGTGACAAGCTGCCAGTCTGAGCTCCTCAAGAAGGAAGGGCTGGAGCGTGGAGTAGTGGTGGAAGAATGCGTGTGGGGACATGCCATGTTTTGTTCCACTCTCCTCACTGTTAGGCCTCTGACCAAGCATCCGTGAGCAAAGAGAACCTGGCGAACACATTTAACATGAGCAGTCCAATGTAAAAGCTCCATCACTTATGCAAACAAAATGTGTCGTACTGTAAAGCTGCAGGGCTGCATTCCTCATGGCCCAGCAGGAAGAACTGAGCAGCGTGAGAGACAAAGTGGCTATAGTGGGGGCAAACTGTAGGATGGCAACACTGAGGCCAGATCCACGTACTAGAGCCTGCAGTGTGTGGACAGCACACACCTGCAATGGAAAAGTGGTGTGTTACACACAACTAAGTGTTAGAACTCGTCTTTGTAAAAAGAAAAAAACTTTTATCCTTGCTGCAGTTCTGCTATTGCACCTGGGGGATGTCCAGCGTCTGGTCCCAGTTCTCAGGAATAGGAGTTCTGGCTGTATCCATTAAGGTTTTCATACTGTGTGCTAAGAGTGGCCGTGTTTTACTAGCCTCCTCTGCAGACAAGACACACAAGATGAGCATAGGCAACCCTGCAGCTCGTCGAGTTACAGAGGTTAAACTAGGAGACTGCACGACTTGTAATCCCTGAGAACAAATAGAAACATTCATCATGTGTAAGCCAGCATCTTCTGCATTTACGTGGGGAGCATACATGTGGGAATGTAGCATGACTCACTTGTTGGAGCATGTGAGCTGGTATATCCCTGAGCTCAGGATCACTGCTACCTAGTAGAGAAGAACAGAACCCGGTGAAGCCCACACAGCAACCCTCTACTGCCCCCTGGTGAAAAGAAAAGAGATTTAATGAAAGTTTAGTATAAAAAGTGAAGCCAAAAGTTCAAAATGTCGAGACATTTTGGTATTTTTTTCCACTATCACACTGCATTTTCCAAAAATCATTTTAATTTTATTTTAAGTTGGTCACTTTTGAGTCTGCTGTTATCTCCAATCTATGTTTATTCATGGGAATATAGACCATGTTGTTCATGTGAAAAAAATACAGTATCTGTGTACATTAGCATATGAGATGACTCTTGATGCAGACTTACCCAGTGACGGCATTTGAGGAGAATATTTTTGAAAATGTCTGACGCGCTTCGTAATTGTTCTTTTGTTAGAAAACATGTTCCAGGCTTTGATTCTGAGATAATTCTTTCCACCAGAGAACCTAAAAGGATCCCTGTTTCCTAATGAGCATTAAAGAAATACATGTGATCAAAGCCCAATCGTACTAAACTGTTCAACTGTCACCAGGGTTATGTGGTACCTTGAGTGAGACCCAGCAGCAGGTGAGAACAAGGCTGTGTTCTTCTGACAACAAGACACACTCCTCTTCTCCACCCTCTTGGTTCCCTTCAGATGAGTGCCCTATCAGAGAGCTAATGGCATTCCCCATATCACAAAAGGAAGGGGGAGCATCTAAGGGAGAAGACATAAACCATTGCAAATAATGTGTCTTATGCTTTGAACTAAGCCTAAATTTAGCATCTCTAGTGAATATTACCACTTTCAGTATGTTGCTGTCCATGTAGCACACCTAGCAGAAGCAGTGAGACTTTCTCCAGCAGGCTCAACACATCAGTGGTCAGTGTAGGACCAAGTGAATCATAGATGCTGCAGGTGGTCTCCAACAAGCATCTCTGAAGGGCGCTAAGCACACCTTAAACATAATTGGATACAAACAAATGAAACTCACCAATGGGGAGTGTCTACTTCTGTGTCTTGACATACCGTGTATGGGCTTGGTTCTAGCAGCGAGCATCAGATCAACCTTGGCAGTGAGGTAGTGATCCTCAAGCTCCTTCACAAGGAATCTAATTAAACTGGAAGCCTGTATCTTATGGCCACCACCGATACCGATGTCACTGTTGCAGTGTTCAGGGAGGCCTTGCCATCTATATACATAATATGACATTTAAATTATGTTGTAGAGCAGGAGTCTCAATCTCGTGCCATGGACGTCCGAGACCTTGCAGGTTTTCTTTCAAGCCGGTAACTAAAGCAGGTGTTCATGGATTAAAATCACCTACTGGAGAAACTGGCTGAAGAGACACCCTGCAGTGTCTCAGCCTTCCGTGACACGAATTTGAGATCCCTGTTGTAGAGGGAAACATCTGCTTTAATAAACGATAGTCCATTTTGACTGAGAGTTTCAGAGAGGAATTAACTGGGCTGCATCATACTGACAGTTTTTAATAATGTTGGGTTATTTACAAACCTCATTAGAAACAAAAATATCACATAACACCTCCCAGTATGATGCAGACTACTACCACACTATTAAACATGCAGTGGTAGGTGTACATGTGTACGATGTACACAGTGTACATGGGCATGGTAGTTGTGTTGACATACTTGTACTTGTGATGAAGGACCCTCATCATCAGTGCCCCCATCTGGGCCTGCTGAACTCGAGGACTGCAAAGAAGCTTCTTGGTCCGAGCGAGCAGAGCAGCAGCAATATCGTCAGGCAGAGTGGGTGGAAAAAAACTCACCAATAACCTAGCTGAAAGCTCTCGAATCTGAAAAGCAATCATTTATTCTCTCATTTTCCACTGAGGAATAAAACATCACAAGGCTGAGGCAGCGCTACCTCATTTGTGGAATCCTCCAAACAGCTAATGACAACTAGCAATTTTTCCCTGGAGAAGAAGTCCCACTGTCCTATTAACCTGGCACAATGAATGAGACACCCCATGTTCACTGCAGAAAACAACATGTTATCAAAAATAAAATTATATTGATACAGTTTATTAATCATGTTTGTGTAGATATCACAGTGTCTCACACTAACCCGGTGGTTGTCCCTTCTTCTTGTTGGGGTTCCATGTGTCTGTGCAGGTTTCAAACAATGCAGACATCAACAGTAAGGCAGTCTTTTTTCTCTGGTAGTTGTGTCCAGGTGTCAAATTGTAGCATGCAAGCTGACACAACCAGTCCACAAAACCTAAAAGAAAAAAATATCAGCAGAGAAATCAAAAAGTCTTTAATGGACCACTTCACTGCAAAGTCCAAACACATCGAATACAACTGCTGATGTAAATTCTATTTTTTTAATTAACAAGTACTTCATTAGTTTGGATGGTTTTACAGTTTTATTTGAGAGAAACAAAATATTAGAGACTCATTTAGGTATGAA
This sequence comes from Oostethus manadensis, assembly GCA_024372805.1. Classification (NCBI taxonomy): domain Eukaryota; kingdom Metazoa; phylum Chordata; class Actinopteri; order Syngnathiformes; family Syngnathidae; genus Oostethus; species Oostethus manadensis. The sequence continues at coordinate 2,630,898 of QODF01000038.1, forward strand.
TCAATGTCAGACAACTACAGTACATCACAGCAAGCTACCAGTAAAGGACTGTCAGATTTATTTTTAACAACACTATATGTAAAAGACATAAAATAATTTATATGATGTCAATCACAGCTTATTAATATTTTTAAAAGAAAGTTAATAAAAACAATTGTGTCAATGCATGGGAGCAGCACGGTTGCCTCTCAGCCAGGTGGTTCTGGTTTTAAATCTTAGCGCAGACCTCTGTGTGGAGTTTGAATGTTCCCCCTGTGCTTGCATCCGGGTACTTAATTTTTTTCCCCCACAGTCCAAAAACATGCATGTTAGTTAACTGAAGACTCTAAATTGGTCATTGGTATGAATGTGAATGGTAGTCTGTCTATACAGTATATTCCCCATGACTGACTGCAGACTCTCGCCCAAATTCAGCTGGGATAGCCTCCAGCTCACCCTTGTTTCTGTAAAAGCACCCCTAAAAGTGGGAACATTTTTTTGTAAATATCTCACCTATTCCCTGGCCAAGAACTTCCTGTGAGCTTTCCATCTTGCTGGTGTGCGCCTTTCTGTTTTGTTGTTTGACCTGAGCTAAGCAGCCATCTCTGATCCGAACCAAAAATTTCCTCACTGCTGCTTGAAAATGTTGTCGAAAAAGTGAGGACTCAGAATTGAGATTCTGAGGAATGAAGGTCCTCATGATTGCCAGTTCTTCTGCTGTTGGGGTCTCTTTGGTCTTGGGGCTACAGCATAGGAGATTAAGGGCAGCAAGTCGAATTTTGTCTTCTGCAGACCCCAGAGCTAGATGAAGGGTTTTCAAGGTGGAGTCCCCCATCTGGGCCCAAGGGGAGCTTCCAGTCATGGCCCGGTAGCTGCTCATAATGAATGCCCAGGCACAGAGATGATTTGGGGAGAATGGGTCTAAAGAGGTCAGGAGTGGCTCCACGGCAGAGGGAAAGACTTGGAGGGTTGATGGCAGTAAGTGTGTGGAGCCGTTGCTCTGAAGAAGAACTACTTGTGATGTCAATGCCTCAATAAGGACAGAAAGCCATTGTTTTGCCCAATGATCGGCCAGATCTGACTCTGACTTTGAAGAGTCACCACACAGCTCCCTTCTCTGATGCTGGATCAGACACTTGTAAAGTTCTGACCCGCTTGGAGACAGATGACCATTTGACATGCACTTCAGAAGATGATCTGGTAATTCAGCATACTCATCCAACACCTGTTAATGAAAGGGGTCATGCATTCAACCACAACCGGGCATTAACACTGTAAAAATCATTCATGCTCACCTTGTTGGTCCCTAGATATGGTAATATAGCACTGAGGCGATGGTATTTGGCTCTGGATTCCCATGGGAGTTGGATAATACGTTGCAGCAAAGTCAGATAAAGAGGCTTCTCAGTGTCTCCAAACTGCTCACAGTCCATCTCATAGAGGTCCAACAGGAGGCTAAAAGCAACACGCGCACAGTCTGACACTCCTTCCACCTGACAGGGCACATGAAGACATGCATAAATCAGGAGTCTTTCATGTGTTTTTCCATAATAAGAAGTAAAAAGTGAGTGAAGATGTGACAAGGTTAAAACATGGCAGATACAGAATTGTAGAAGGAAAAAAACCCTTTACTTCATTGCTAAAATAAATTTTGAGGGGTATAAAATTACCTAAAAATTCCTGAAGTAAATTTTAATTACTTTTTGATTTTTATTATTGTGAGAGGATTAATAATTTAGTGCATGGGACTTTAGGTTGAGTGTAAAAAGTAATGACATTTCTAATTAACAAAATAACTAAATGTCTTCCATTTATTTACACTTTCTTGTGACATTTTCAGATCAATTACACCCATTCAACAATAAAAGTGCACTTTAACTCACCACTTGGGCCTAACTGTATCACTGTTTGATAGGGTGCGAATCTACACCATAAACAAATACTCTGTGGCAATGGCAATTAAAACTGACCATTGTTATCCACAAATGATATATACACTGCTCAAAAGAATTAGAGGAACACTTTGAGAACACTTCAGATCTAAACGGGGGGGAAAATGATCTTTCCTGATAATAAGTAGGTGATGTATTAGTAACAGAATGATGCCACATAATTTGATAGAAATGAAAATGATCACCCTATAGAGGAGCAAAATCAAAGACACCCAAAAATGAAAGTGAAAAAATGATGCAGCAGACTGGTCCATTTTGCCAAAATGTCATTGTAGCAACTCAAAATGATTCTCAAAATGATTCAGTAGTTTGTGTGGCCCCCACGTGCTTGTACGCATACCTGACAATGTCGGGGCATGCTCCTAATGAGACAACGGTTGGTGTCCTGGGTAATCTCCTCCCAGATCTGGACCAGGGCATCACTGAGCTCCTGGACAGTCTGAGGAGCAACCTGGCGGTGCTGGATGGACCTAAACATAATGTCCCAGAGGTGTTCTTTTGGGTTTAAGTCAGGTGAACGTGGGGGCCAGTCAATGGTATCAAGTCCTTCATCCTCCAGGAACTGCCTGCATACATGCCACTTGAGGTCGGGAGTTGTCGTGGACCAGGAGGAACTTCTTGCAACGGTATGTATTGATGTGCCATCCTGGAGGAGTTGGACTACTTGTGCAACCTCTGTAGCGTCCAGGTAACGCACCATGCTATTAGCAGAAATGTTGATCCAAGCCAAATGAAAAACTACAGCAGTAGAAAGTCAGTCAGTAAAAATTTATCCAAAATAGATGAGGTGTCAGAGGCCTAAACCTGGAAAACCATTTTCTGTTTTGGGGGCTGTCTCATTGTTGCTCCTCTGATGCACCTGTTGTTTTCATTACTACAAAGCTACTGAAACTGATTAACAACCCCCTCTGCTACTTAACTGACCAGATCAATATCCCAGATGTTGGACTGATAGGTTACTATACTCTGATTATTCCTCTAATTTTTTTGAGCAGTGTATATATATACACAGTATATACACACGCACACACACGCACACACACACACACACACACACACACACACACACAGTATTACCCGAAAAATTTTAATATCAAGTAAAAGTTTATTAATTTAACATAAAAGATGAAAACAACAAATTTTATTGAGCCATTACACGTGAATTGATATATCTCAAGCAGTTCCTGGTTGTAAGTTTGCTGATTAAGATTTTCATCTTATAAAAACCACCACAAACCTACAAACTCTAAAAATTTGAATTAAAAAACTTTTATTAATATTATTCCATTATATAATAGGTCAAATTCACCTTTTAAGTTGAATTGAAGAAATACAACAACCTTTTCAGGATATTCTAATTTTCTGGGTAGTACTGTACTTCCATTTCATTGGATTGCTTACTATGTGAGTGCATAAACATACAGTAATTGAAGTATTCATCTGCAACAAATAAACATAACAAATAATCTAAAATGATAACAATAGGACTGTGTAACTCACTGGGCTTTCAGCATTGGTCCAGATGATAGAAATGAGCTGTTGCTGTAGGCTGCTGCAGTCGGGGATGAGACGGCCACCTGTCATATTCCAGATATCACCCACACATTCTTTGACTTTCTTCAGCCATAGTGTGAACACTGCAACGACATGTCATATTTAAACAGGTGCCTTTTCCATGGAAACACAGAGATATGCTACCTAGATATGACTCACCCTCAAAAGCAAGGTAGTGACACTCCAACTTCTCCTCACACAGACCATAAAGCAGTGGAAACAAAGCATCTAGTAGTAGACAACCCTACAAAGACCACAGGTAAGTAAATAAACCCAGTCAAGTGAAGTGGGTTTAGATGTTTACCTTTGTGCCATCCTCACGTGAACTGAGTAGAATGTAAGATTGACAGCAGGTCAGGAGGCCCCTGCTCATTGCCAGCCGCTCCACTCCATCCCTCTCGGTAGGACGGCACTGTACTTGAAGGGCACCCACTGTGAGCAGCCATGGCTCTGACAAAAAATAACAAGATTCTGTCAAGAACCTCTTGGAAGTCTCATGCAAGTGAAGAATTTGAAGTTGAGATTTATAATGAAAGGGAAAAAATGATGGCTTTGCCCTCTCGTCTGCCCCCCCTTTGTCTGCCTTGCAGGGTCGCCAATTATATAATACAGTGAGGGAAAAAACTATTTGAATTATTTTGTAAGTTTGCCCACTAACAAAGAAATGATCATTGTATAATTTCAATGGTAGGTTTATTTGAACACTGAGAGACAACAATGACAAAAAAAATCCAGAAATATGCGTTTCAAAAGGAGTTATAAATTAATTTGCATTTGCATGAAATAAATAAGTATTTGATCCCTTTGAAAAACATGCTTCAGTACTTGGTGGCAAAACCTTTGTTGGCAATCACAGAGGTCAGCCGTTTCTTGTAGTTGGCCAAAAGGTTGCACACATCTCAGGGAGGATTTTGGCCCACTCCTCTTTGCAGATTCTCTCCAAGTCATTAATGTTTCGTGGCTGATGTTTGGCAACTCGAACCTTCAGCTCCCTCCACAGATTTTCTATGGGATCAAAATCTGGATACTGACTAGGCCACTCCATGACCTTAATATGCTTATTCTTGAGCCAATCTTTTGTTGCCTTGGCCGTGTGTTTTGGATCATTGTCATGCTGGAATACCCGACCACGACACATTTTCAATGCCCTGACTGAGGGAAGGAGGTTCTCACCCAACACTTGACGGTACATGGCCCCATCCATCCTCCCTTTGAAACTTCAAACGGGCCTGTAGATGGACTTTCTTGAGCAGGGGGACCTTACGGGCACAGCAGGATTTCATTCCTTCACGGCGTAGTGTGTTACCAAATGTTTTTGTGGTGACTATGGTCCCAGCTCCCTCAAGATCATTGACAAGTTCCTCCCGAGTGGTTCTGGGCTGATTCCTCACTGTTCTCATTATCATTGAAACTCCATGAGGTGAGATTTTGCATGGAGCTCCATACCAAGGGAGATTGGCAGTTAATTTATGTTTCTTCCATTTGCAAATAATTGCACCAACTGTTGTCATCTTCTCACCCAGCTGCTTGGCGATGGTCTTGTAGCCCATTCCAGCCTTGTGTAGGTCCACAATCTTGTCCCTGACATCTTTGGAAAGCTCTTTGGTCTTGGCCATGGTGCAGAGTATAGCATCTGGATTGATTGATTGCTTCCATGGACAGGTCTCGTTTATACAGGTAACGAGCTGAGAGGGCTGCCAATGTCAGCTCGTTACCTGTATAAGATCCACCTGGGAGCTAAAGATCTTGCTGATGGATAAGGTATCAAATACTTATTTCTTTCATGGAAATGCAAATTAATTTATAACTCTTTTTGAAACGCATTTTTCTGGATTTCTTTTGTCATTGTTGTCTCTCAGTGTTCAAATAAACCTACTATTGAAATTATAGACTGATCATTTCTTTGTTAGTGGGCAAACTTAAAAAATCAGCAGGGGTTGAAATAAGTTTTTCCCCTCACTGTATATGCGCGTATATTTATAAATATATAAATCCCAGGATAAATATAAATATTTTGCTAAACAGATCATGCTATATCATGCTAAACAGAGCAAATCTATTTAGCATGTTAGGGCATCTACAGTGGTGTGAAAAACTATTTGCCTATTTTCCTTCACACTTAAATCTTTCTGCTCATAAAAATAGTTAACTATTAGGCAAAGATAACATAATCTACTGCCAAGACTTTTGGGAAAATATCTTGTGGACTGACAAGACAAAAGTTGAACTTTTTGGAAGGTGCGTGTCCCGTTACATCTGGCGTAAAAGTAACACAGCATTTCATAAAAAGAACATCATACCAACAGTAAAATATGGTGGTGGTAGTGTGATGGTCTGGGGTTGTTTTGCTGCTTCAGGACCTGGAAGGCTTGCTGTGATAGATGGAAGGATGAATTCTACTGTCTACCAAAAAAATCCTGAAGGAGACTGTCCGGCCATCTGTTCGTCAACTCAAGCTAAAGCGATCTTGAGTGCTGCATCAGGACAATGACCCAAAACACACCAGCAAATCCACCTCTGAATGGCTGAAGAAAAACAAAATGAAGACTTTGGAGTGGCCTAGTCAAAGTCCTGACCTAAATCCCATTGAGATGCTGTGGCATGACCTTAAGAAAGCAGTTCATGCTAGAAAACCCTCAAATATAATTGAATTATAACAATTCTGCAAAGATAAGTGGGCCAAAATTCCTCCAGAGCGCTGTAAAATACTTGTTGCAAGTTATCGCAAAAGTTTGATTGCAGTTATTGCTGCTAAGGGTGGCCCAACCAGTTATTAGGTGCAGGGGCAATTACTTTTTCACACAGGGCATTTTGTGTTTACTTGTGTTATCTTTGACTAATATTAAAATGTGTTTGATGATCAGAAACATTTTGTGTGACAAACATGCAAAAGAATAAAAAGTCAGGAAAGGGGGCAAATAGTTTTTCACACGACTGTATATCATCAATACTATCTGCCCTAAAGGCTGGACAGGACAAAAATATATATAATGTGGGAGTGGATTTTGTAACATCACGTTACTACCACACGGCAAGTACAAACAGCATTTATTAGTGTAGAGGTAACGGTTCAGTACCTTCATTAAAGTTCTGAAAGACACTCCAAGCCGCAGCTCCACCAGAGTTGCTATCTGACGCTGTGTTGATGAGCATGGCCATAGCGGTCCCTGCCAAAAGACGCGTGTCCCTGTTGCTGCTCTGCAAGACACAGACAACTGGGATTGAACAAATACAAATAACACATTGTAACACACTGGACATTTCATTTGGTAAATATACACAATGGAATCAAATCAAACTTTAAAAAAAGTATTAGACAAACAGTGGGTCACCAGACAGTATATTCACAACAAACTGTCGTAATTTTTTCGATCAGAAAATAGCCATTTAATTCATCTTATTTTATACCTAAGTGTGTGAGGCATATTTGGGTCTTAAACCTAGATTGTGTTAGTGAACAATAGCAGGAGGTTTGGGGCAGGGCATTTGTGGGGTGAGCCATGTGTCAAAAATAGACCTTTTCTCAATGACTTGCAGATTTTCCCCAATTGTTGCTGATGGGTCCATAACAGAAGTCTGGGATCGAGGAGAAAAATGGGGATCCATTGTTTTTCGCTCACACAGTCAGAGAAGTATTAATTTAACAATTACTTTAGTAATGTAATTATGAATGGTGCAGCTGTTTCACCCCACTCATGAAGCTAAATAAGGTAAACAAAACAGCAAACGCTGAGTTGATACAGTTCTTGTATTAAGTGTAGTGAGTAGAGTCCGACCGATTTATCGACAGTCCGATTAATCGAGCCGATTTTAACGAATGACTGACTAATCAATATCAGTGAATATGTAACAGATATTAACTTATTTTACTGCACAGTAATGCTGGCGTTTCCTTCCTGTCCGTCGCTCTGTGCTTCCCAAGTGCCAAGTGCCTGAGTGTTAATATTGCTGTTGTTGTGAGATAAACAAACATAGATGCAACTGCTAATTGACATGTCCATCATTATATAAGACTCTTATTCTGTGTTTTAAAGTAAAATAAAGATATATGCCGCACGGTAGTCGAGTAGGTAGCACATTGGCCTCACAGTCAGGAGGTTCAGGGTTCGAATCTCCGTTGAGCATCTCTGTGTGGAGTTTGCATGTTCTCCCCGTGCGTGTGTGGGTTTTCTCCGGGTACTTCGGTTTCCTCCCACATTCCAAAAACATGCATGTTAGGTTAATTGGCGACTCTAAATTGTCCATTAGAGTGTGACTGGTTGTACAGTATGTCTTTGTTTGTCTATATGTGCCCTGCGATTGACTGGCGACCAGTCCAGGGTGTACCCCGCCTCTCGCCCCAAGCCAGCTGGGATAGGTTCCAGCATACCCGCGACCCTAATGAGGGTAAGCGTCATAGAAAATGAATGAATGAATAAAGATATGCAGATATACACAGCTTCCCACTTCAATTCCTACTTCCATGCAGGATTTCCAGGGGCTCGTATTTTCACAAGTTAATGTATTTCAATAAAAATAAGTTTGAAAATGTTCCAAGTAATGTATTTAGTTGTAACTTGTATGTTATGAAAGCATTTACATTGTTACATAGAATGTAGTTTAGTCTCTTGTATCAAGTCTAGTAACATTATTCTATTATTTTTTATTTTGTTTGTGGTCAGCATTGTTTTCACTTTTTTTCCCACTTTGCCTCAGCATTTTTTAGCTGTTTGCAAATACTCAATGGCTCAATTCATATCAGTAAGATGTTTTTGTAAATAAGCCTTGTATAAAACATAATGTATTTATTTCAGTTGAATGCAGCCACTTGTTTTTATTTTGAAATGGTCAATTATAGTACCAAATTCAATCCTCACCAGCAAATTGCACTAAATGTATATATATTCATTTCACAGGCAGAGGGGAAGAGTAAAGTGTGAAGCCACTTCACAAAAAACAAGTACTACGTTTGATGCAACATATGCAGTGTGCAAGTTTGCCAGAGCTCCAGCACCAGCAAAGACCAACAGAAATTTTGTGGCAACACCTAAAAGTAAATCACAAAGAGGCATCTTCTTATGGAGACAGTCTTACTAATTAAACCTCTTTATTTTAAATTTACTAGACATCTGCTTCTTTGTGTTAAATCATATTTGCGGTATTATAAGAATCTCCATTGTGAACAGTAAAAAATGTATTTACAGCATCCATCCATTTTCCTTCGCTTATCCGGGTCCGGGTCGCGAGGGGAGCAGCTTCAGTAGCAAAGTCCAGACTTCCAGGTCCCCAGCGACCTCTTCCAGCTCCACCGGGAGGACACCCAGGCGTTCCCAGGCCAGCTGTGAGACATAGTCCCTCCAGCGTGTCCTAGGTCTTCCCGGGGGCCTTCTCCCGACCGGGCATGCCCGAAACACCTCACCAGGGAGGCGCCCGGGAGGCATCCGGACTAGATGCCCGAGCCACCTCAACTGGCTCCTCTCGATGTGAAGGAGCAGCGGCTCTACTCTGAGCTCCTCCCGGATGGCCGAGCTCCTCACCCTATCTCTTAGGGTGAGTCCAGCCACCCTACGAAGGAAACTCATTTCCGCCGCTTGTATCCGCGATCTCATTCTTTCGGTCATGACCCATAACTCATGACCATAGGTGAGGGTGGGAACGTAGATCGATCGGTAAACAGAGAGCTTTGCCTTCCGGCTCAGCTCTCTCTTCACCACGACGGTCCGGTACAGCGACCGCATTACTGCAGATGCTGCACCGATCCGTCTGTCGATCTCACGCTCCAACCTTCCCTCACTCGTGAACAAGAACCCGAGATACTTGAACTCCTCCACCTGAGGCAAGACCTCACTCCCAACCCGGAGGGTACAGTCCACCCGTTTCCGACTGAGAACCATGGCCTCGGATTTGGAGGTGCTGAGTCTCATCCCAGAAGCTTCACACTCAGCTGCAAACCGCTCCAGTAAACGCTGAAGGTCACAGCCTGATGAGGCCATAAGGACCACATCGTCTGCAAATAGCAGAGACGAGATCCTAAGGTCACCAAGCTGGACTCCCTCAACACCTTGACTGCGCCTAGAAATTCTGTCCATGAAGATTATGAAAAGAATCGGTGACAAAGGGCAGCCTTGGCGGAGGCCAACGTTCACCGGAAACAAGCTCGACTTACTGCTGGCAATGCGAACCAGGCTCCTGCTTCGATTGTACAAGGACCGATATATCAATGCTCTTATTTCATATTGCTATTGGCCAAGATACAGGCTTTTTTCGGACCTTGACATCGACATTGACATTGGCCCCAAAAATCCCATATTAGTCAGGCTCAAGCAGTGAGTGCATTTAGGCTTTCAATAAGCGGCAAAAATGTGAAGAATGACAAACCTGTCCGAGGATTATATCTGTAAGAGCCTGTAGGATGTTCTGCAATGCTGGACTCCTCTTGTCCTTGTCCCATACTGCTGGAACCACCTCTCTAGGCAATAGCTGAAATATCTGGAGGCAAACCTGCAGACATCACATAACAGGGATAAGATGATTAGGCCTTATGGAAGACATGGTTAGTGCATGTACCGCAAGGACAACACACTAACCTTCACAGCAAGGTAACACAGTGCCCCATCTCGAAGGGACTCTTGTTCCAGTATAAAAGGGAATAACTCAGACACTTTCTTCACTAAAGAAGGGCACAATTTTTGACACACATCTCGGCCCACAACACTGTCCTCCAGGAACATACAAGCTAGAAGTGTAAAAAAAAAAAACAAAAAACAGCATTATGACTAGTTGTACATAACAACTCAGTTTTGAACGGTATAATCAGAGAAGAGAGCCATTGTTTAATAATGTGGTTGTTGTCTGGACTTTTTATGGTCATGATAAAGAATTTGATCCGTCGTTAATAGAGCAACATTATATTTCACTGCAAGATTTAATATGGATCACTGCATTCTGTAGGACCAGCTTAGTCAACACCAACCTCTCTGAAGCTCTTCACCTGTGAGTGTCTGAAAAAGGGGAAAAACGTACATATTTACATGGCATCTGCCTACTATTAAACTGAATGTTCTGGACCTGCTCAGAGACGACTATGGTGCTCAAACAATTTTGTGTCTCTTCAAACACCAGCTGATGGTCCACCTTTGCTAGGTGCTCTAACATCTACAAAGAAAAGAATGAGTGAGATAAGTGCATTGAAATGTGTATAACACTACTGTTCAAGATGTGACCTGGTCCACTTTTCTGCAGGCTGTGGAGATGTGGACCATCTGCAGCTGCAAGGAGATGAGAAGTCTGACGAGAAGCTGGAGATGACCGCGGTCCAGGACATCAAGGTTAACTTTCTTTAAGAGGTGGGCAGCCTCCTCCAACGTGCGCTCCTTGCTTCTTTTCACTGTGCTCCTGTTCGTGCACGATATAATTCATTGGGTTAGCTCATCTCCAATGAGCTAAAAGGTGTGTTTACAAGGGCGTTAGTTCAACACTAACCTGGAGGACTCCGAAAGTTTATCAAAAAACAGCTCGAGTGTTTGATTGCCGTTTTGGTAGGTATGGTCCTCGGCGATGACACAGTTTCGTACATTTGTCAGAAGTCCATCAAAAGGCAACATCGTTCCTAACATAAATATCAGCAGCAGACATGGACAACTGTGACGTGCGTATACCTCTAGTTCTACTACCATCACACAGCTGCCGTTCGAAATTAGAAGAGACATACTGCCACCTAGTGGACGGAAAACGTTAGTTGCCTTTCTTGTACCACGAGTGACCGTTTATACAGTCTTAAGTATTGTACAGTATTAAGTTCAGCTATTGTTTTTGTTTTGTTTGGATACGCACATTTATGAGATTTACAAAAAATATAATTTACAATGACAGTTGAATAGTGTAACTGGAGCTGCATACACACATTTAAATATGTAATGTGTATTGATTTGGGAGGTTTTCTGTAGAAAGAAAATAATAAATTGAAATTGAAACCACCTTTCATGTCATGGTCTATTATGTTATAACTACAAGTATGGTAAAGTACAAAGTTTACAACATCTGCATACAACTTAAACATTGAACATTTTTTATGTAAAAGTCGACACAATCCAAAGTGAGAAATGTTAGTTGTTTTTTTGCATTGGATCTCATTATACTGTGCAGGTGGACAGTGCATTCAACACAAAGCATAGCAAAGCATTTAGTCATTCTTTGAGAAATAATAACTCATGATGTTCCTTCATCTTCTGGAAGTTGTCTGGGACGATTGTGGCGACACTTTGCTTCCAGTCCCACCTTGATGAGTAATGTTAAAGGAGTACTACATGCATATTACTCTTTAGTCACTATTGAGGGATAGACAGACACCCTGTAGCACCCAGTGGGAGAGGTGCTCAGAAGTAAACAGGTCAGCTTCAAAAACCAAACCCACACCCATGGCATTCCTCCGTAAAAATGTGGTGTACACTGGTGTCCGCAGTGTTTTCTAAGAAGAACAAAAACAAATAATGGCACAAACAGTGGGTTAAAAAAACATTAAAATAGATGACGGAGCATTGTGTGACCACACCTGTAACCTAAGGCGGCGGGTATCTATGGGGATGACTTTGAGAATGGGCAGCTGAACCTCAAGAACTTTAGGTTTACTGTTCACCAGACAGTCCATCTCCATGTCCCAGTCAGCTCCCTCCAAGAATAAACCAGACACATAACAGCCTACAAGAAATGGCTCATATTAATCAGCTTCTGTAATTTAACGGTAGTGACACTTCAGTCCGAAGAATGTCTGTTCATTACCCTGTGAAGGTCTATTGCTGACTTCATCATCCTCACGATACCGAGTGACCTCAGTGTAAAGAGTAGAAAGATCTAGAGGCCAGCCATTTTTTCTGCATGCAGCTTGAACCAAAGCTGTCAGATAAGATTCTGGTATGTGGAGTCCTGATAGCCACATGACCTTTGGCTCTGCATCATCCACCTTTTGACAAACAAAATTGTAAATGAGTATACTTTGTACTTCATGCATATTACTGCATGAGAATCCTTGCTCACCCAGAACCTATACTGCTCAAATCGCCTCTTCAAATGGATCATCCAGTTGCCCAAGGACTTCAGTGTGTCAGGTGCCAACTTCTTCCAAATTGCAGGGATCTGACCATTAAAAAGGGCTTGAGCAACTTCATCCAGCTCACTGCTCATGCCCACCTCACCAGCTAGAGCCTACACACACACACACACAATCAGCACCAATTTAAGCCTTTGAGAAACAGAAAACTACACAACAGCTGTGTGTCCCTCCTTCTGACCTTCTGGAGCTCACCCAGTGATCTCTTCATGCGGACCACTAGCTTGTTGAAGCGCTCCAGTTCTTGAAGCAGCACCACTGACGTAGGGGAGACCTCTGTGCCAAACTTTTTGCGGATAACGTCCAAGTCAAATAATGCAGGCAGCTTGTTCTGAATGTCCTGGGCCACCTGAGTGATGTAATCATCCCTGCTGATGCTTCCACCAGACTCGCCTGAAGCACACAGAATTGGATGAAAAGTGAAAGTGAAAAGAGAACTGAAAGATATGAAAGATGCGAATTGTCGTACCTGTTTGAGGCTGCAGGTCAATTAAATGCAACCACATGTCTTTAGCTGCCTGTGTGTAGTATCCTATTTCTGCATTCGAATGAAGACCCATCACCTCAGGCGTGTTTGCCAAAGGCAGGGACTCAATCTCATCTGTAACCAATAGCATGTTGTCAATAACGACTCTTTTAACTATTGAAATTAAAGCAATCTTTAGTGTCACAAAAAACACAGACCAATATATATTGTCCTGGGTCCATTTGAAGGAAGCTTGTAGTCTACGTCGTTGTTTTTGAAAAAGTGAAAGCGGCAAAAGTCGTAAAAGAGAAAGTCTCCAAAATACTCATCCATGTAGACAGTCAGGATCCTGCGGTCAAAACTATCTATTACTCGTCCACCATACATCACCTGTGAACATTGTACATATTTGAAGTATACAGCAAGAATAATAAGGTTACACTACATCAAATAAAGCTTACCTCACCTATAAGGTATTTAATACTCCCCCAGGGAATGTTGCTCTCTCGTTGTATGTGAGCCTTGGTCAGGTAAGTGTTCAAAATCTCCAAACACACCTGTTCAACACAGTTACAACACTGAGGTAAGACTCACTGAAGCCCACTTTTGTCCAAATGTGTTTTGTGTCACTTACCAACAAGTCAGACTCGCTGAAGTCGTAGGGGACATTCCAGCCAATTTTGCCATACTTGCGCCGCTCTTGCACCACGGCATGGAAGAAGGCCAGTACATAGACCAGGCTGCGGAAGGCTGGATGCGGGCATCCAGTCATGGTGTCACTGGATATTTTAGAGTAAGTAGCTCTCATGTTGAGCTTCAGACCATTTGGTGGGCAAGTGACAACCTGCAGTACATGGCAACATACAGACTTCACTGGCATAGCATATTATAACCGTTTAAGAAAGTAGTAAAAGAGTTTGAAAGTGAGTTGGGTGCTGGCAATCCACCTTGAGAGACTTTTGAAGGATGCTTATTGGAAAGTCGTCAATAGGGTTGGTTGTCACCCATAGGCGAAAGTGAGGGTGGGGCTTAGTGATCATCTCTAAGCATTTCTCCAAATCTTTCAGCCACTTTACCAGCAGGTGGCAGTTCTGTAGCATCAACCACTGACCACGGGACGCTGCCACCTCCAGCAAGTGTAGTGCAACCTTTAGAAGAAAAAAGAAAGTGGGTAAATAAAAATCCTACAAAATTAATTATATAATACCAGGACAAAACTGGAGAATGAAGCCCTCTTTCATTTTACCCCCCAAAATGACTGCACCTGGCACTCCCAAGCTGAAGTAGACGCCAAAATAGTAATAGCCTCAAAAAGCAAGTTAGAAACCTAAACCCTTGGTACCTTCTCCTGGCCTTGGCCCATCGCAAGGAACTTGAACTTGCTACCAAAGCCAGTCCGTTCTGCCAGTTTTATGACCTCACTGCCTGGGTCAGAGCCAGGGCTCAGGATTATGACAATAGGGGAAAATTGGGTGCTCTGCTCATAAATTGCATCAAAACTGATCACAGGAGGTTGAACATATCTGTAAAAATATGTTATGATATGTCATATATGTACAAAGACTTTGTATCAAGGACATTTTGAATTTATTGAATAAATGCACGCAAACAAGTATCACCTCTCGCCCATGATGACAGTGACGTAATCAGTGATAGCTCTATAGACCCTGTCAACACGGACACAGCGCAGCAAGAGCAGCTTCTGAAAGGCTGTCAGCTTTTCTTCATATTTCATTGGCAGTGGAGACTGTTCTGCTGTATCCAGGTCATACCACTGAGGAGAAAAAAAGGACATTGAAACTTAATCGATAAAGTAAAAGACAGTGGACGGTACTTCTCATAAATAGGTATTCACTACTTACTGACTGCCACTCTGAGGAATTTCGGCTAACATCATCAGGTAACGAGCCAAACTGCTCTGGAAAAAGCTCTGACAGTTTCACTACATCTTCCCAGGCAGCATCAGGCAGCCAATTACAAGTCTTTTGGCGTGAGGTTTTTTCCAGTGACAGATTACCTTTGCACAATCAATAAAAAAATGTGCTATGAGCTCATTGGGACATAGTGTAAGCTCTCGGAAGACGTTTTATTATTTATTTCACCTTTGATGAAAAACTCCAACTCCTCCTGAGGTACACGATCTTCTGCCTGCTCAATTTTGATAGTCATGTTGAAAGAGAACAGCAGCTTGTGTTTTTCAAACAGACCTGTGAATAAGCATCTCCTTCAGCATACAAAATACACATAGGTACTGCAAATTAGGTGTGCCTTACCTGTGCAACCATAATTGTAAACATTGTATGTCAGGCTGTTCATGATGTTATTTAGTCTTATAGACAAAAAAGAATAAGGAAAAGACTTGCGCAGGGAAAAGTCAAACACTTCCAGATATGAGGCAAGAGAATACTGGTACATGCTGTTTACCAAAGCCATTTCTGTCAGTGCAAAGAACAAAATAGCGCCACGCTTGGCAGCTGGTCGGTACCCGTTTCTGAGCACATCAATATCCACTGATGTGGTCACAGCCAACTTAAGTTTCTCAAACACCTGATGGTCACATAATGAAACATGATCAATATGATGACCGAATGTAATGACAGTCAAAAGTGTCCTTCTTGGCCTTGGACTGACTTACCTCATGAGATTTGGACTTTGTTTCCTCCAACGTGGAGACAAGCTCAGTATTATCCAACATATTGCCCGTGGATGTGGCCAGCTCTCTGAGCAGTGTGTCACCAAGATTCTTCAGCAGCTTCTTATTGTCGCTTGTCTCTTGGATCAAAAATTCACGCTGCTCCTCTAGCTCTTTCTTCTCAAAGCCCATTATAACACTGAGCAATTGATCCTCCAGACCCTTATGGGTCACTAAATGTAACACACATGGGTAAGACACAGTGTTAGCAAAGGACACGTTGCACAGAAACATAGTGGTCATAAAACCAAAAGATCTCACCAGTATAATTAATAACCATAGCTTTTCCAAACACAGATGGCGAAAATTTGGGATTTCCCAGTTTTGTGATAAGGTAAAGCCTAAAGTTGGGATCATAGTCAACCTCTTTGTCACCAAGCAATATGACTTGTCTGCCTTCAGCTCCTTTCAAATTTTTCTCCAAGACATTGTCAATGACAGGGTCGATGTACTCATCTACATCTTGGAAAAGGATGGGAAAGCCATATTTAATGGCCATCTCCAGATGTTTCAGGAAGTCTGGATCATTGAAGGATGAGACCTGTGGACAAAAGAACATCTAAACTGTTACAGTTGCTGAAGCGTTCTCTAATTCTGGGGCTGTTACACGGAGCATCACAACAGGTAAAGGTATAATACTTCCTATACCTTCAGGTTATTTTTTGCCTCCTTCTTCTTAATCCAGTTGAGGGCTTGCTGTTGAGGGTCTATACACAAGGGGAAACGACTGCCTCTGGTTGTGAGGATTCCATTTTGCACTGACAGCTCATCTGGTGGCAAGCCTTCAGACCCCCACCTGTAACCCAAGGTTTATACAGTAACACACAAGATAGTTTTCCTTATGGTCCAAGTGATGTTCAGCCAAAAGGAACAAAGAATAAATAAATAAATAATAAGATAAAATTGCATTCAAAAATCAAATTTTAGTGCTTTTACTCTTTCTTACTTGATAATTTCCACCTCATCAGTTAACAGATTGTCCACTTTAAAAGCCTCACTCAGGGGAATGCCTCTTTTCCGCACATCATCGACCCATGTTTTGTATACCATCTCATTCCTAAAATCCCAGCTGAAGGCTCCCTCGTAGCTCAGGAAGGCTGACGAGATCAGACAGTCCCCCTGGAGACACACACGCCTCTGCTTTAACTCCTCTAAGTCTTGTGTCCACCTGAAAAGAGCAACAAAAGAAAGCAATACATGAACAAATACATAAATATGCATAGCTAAAGATTTAGACTTTCAGTTGTCATCTCACCGGACGTTCTCAGAGCTCAGGCCAGAGATAAGCTTGTCAGCAGCTATCAGTCTCTTCTCCATGAGTTCAGCCTCCTCTTGAAGTTTCTGTTTCTCCGCAATGGCAGTTTGATATCTGTCTCCCAGAGCCTTCAGCTCCCTCTGTTGATTATTAAGCTCAGTTTGAATGAGCTCCAGCTCCCTCTTGCTCTGAAAAAAGTTCCTCTCGAGGCGCGCCACCTGTAAATATGGGCCACAAGTTACTGTTCATTTTGTATTTCTCTTGAACCATGAGAAGTCTCTTTGCTCGTTTGAAATAGCTTCTCTCTGGCAACAGGTCCACAAAGCTCTTAATGTACACCACGTTCTATCCAATTATTATTGTAATGTACAATGTGTGCTATTTTATTTTGTGTGGCTCGAAAAAAAGAATCCATTCCATTTTCTTCCGCTTATGCGGGTCCGGGTCGCGGGGGCAGGAGTCTGAGTAGGGAAGTCCCTACTGAGATCTCTTCGAGGTCCACCGGGAGGACACTAAGGCATTCCCAGGCCAGCTGTGAGGCATAGTCCCTCCAGCGTGTCCTAGGTCTTCCCCTGGGCCTTCTCCCGGCCCACACCTCACCAGGTAGGCGCCCGGGAGGCATCCAAACGAGATGCCTGAGCCACCTCAACTGGCTCCTCTTGATGTGAAGGAGCAGCGGCTCTACTCTGAGCTCCACCTGGATGGCCGAGCTCCTCACCCTCTCTCTCTCTGAATCTCTTAGGGAGAGTCCAGCCACCCTACAGAGAAAACTCATTTCCGCCGCTTGTATCCGCAATCTCGTTCTTTCGGTCATGACCCATAACTCATGACCATAGGTGAGGGTGCGAACGTAGATCGATCGGTAAACAGAGAGCTTTGCCTTCCGGCTCAGCTCTCTCTTCACCACGACGGTCCAGTACAGCGACCGCATTAATGCTGACGCTGCACCAATCCTTCTGTCGACCTCACGCTCTAACCGTCTCTCACTCGTGAACAAGACCCCAAGATACTTGAACTCCTCCACCTGAGGCAAGACCTCACTCCCAACCCGGAGGGTACAGTCCACCCGTTTCTGACTGAGAATCATGGCCTCGGATTTGGAGATGCTGAGTCTCATTCCAGAAGCTTCACACTCAGCTGCAAACCGTTCCAGTAAACGCTGAAGGTCACAGCTTGATGAGGCCATAAGGACCACATCGTCTGCAAATACCAGAGACGAAATCCTAAGGTCACAAAGCTGGACTCCCTCAACGCCTTGACTGCGTCTAGAAATTCTGTCCAGGAAGTTAATGAACAGAATCGGTGACAAAGGGCAGCCTTGGCGGAAGCCAACGTTCACCGGGAACAAGCTTGACTTACTGCTGGCAATGCGAACCAGGCTCCTGCTTCGATTGTACAAGGACCGAATGGCACGTAGTACCGGGCCACCAATCCCGTACTCCCAGAGCACCCCCCACAGGACACCGCAAGGGACACGGTCGAATGCCTTTTCCAAGTCCACAAAGCACAAACTTGGGCAAACTCCCACATACCCTCCAGTACCCTGGCAAATAGTAGAGCTGGTCGAGTGTTCCGCGACCGGGACGAAAACCACATTGCAACTCCTGTAGCCGAGGTTCGACTAACGGTCGTACCCTTCTCTCCAGCACCCTGGAGTAGATATTCCCAAGGAGGCTGAGGAGTGTGATCCCCCTATATTTGGAACACACCCTCCGGTCACCCTTTTTAAAAATGGGGACCACCACCCTGGTCTGCCAGTCCAGAGGTACTGTTCCTGACTTCCATGCAATGTTGTAGAGGCGTGTCAACCAACACAGTCCTCCAACATCCAGAGCCTTGAGAAATTCTGAGCGGAACTCGTCTACCCCCGGAGCCTTGCCACTGGGGAGTGATTTGACTACCCCAATTACCTCAGCCACGGTGATAGAACTGTCCACGTACGTATCCTCAGACTCTGCTTCCTCTATGGAAGGCATGTCAGTGGGATTGAGAAGGGCCTCGAAGTATTCCTTCCACCGACCAACTATATCCACAGTCGTGGTCAGCAAGCCCCCGTCCGCACTGTAAACAGTGTGAACTGGGGGCTGCTTCCCCTTTCTGAGGTGTCGGACGGTTTGCCAGAACCTCTTCGAGGCCGACCGAAAGTCGTGCTCCATAGCCTCACCGAACTCCTCCCACACCCGAGTTTTTGCCTCGACCACCGCCGAAGCCGCGTGCCGCTTGGCCTGCCGGTACCTGTCAGCTGCTTCGGGAGTCCCGCAAGCCATCCATGCTCGATAGGACTCCTTTTTCAGCTTGACGGCAGCCCTAACCCCCGGTGTCCACCATCGGGTTCGGGGCTTGCCACCACGACTGGCACCGACCACCTTGCGGCCGCAACCACAACTGGCTGCCTCAGCAATAGAGGCACGGAATACGGCCCATTCGGACTCAATATCCCGGTCCTCCCTCGAAATGCAGGCGAAGCTCTGCCGGAGATGAGAGTTGAAGACTCGACGAACGGGAGATTCTGCCAGACGTTCCCAGCACACCCTCACTACGCGTTTGGGTCTGCCAGGTCTGTCCGGCATCCTTCCCCGCCATCTAATCCAACTCATCACCAGGTGGTGGTCAGTTGACAGCTCAGCCCCTCTCTTCACCCGCGTGTCCAGAACATACGGACGCAGGTCTGATGATACGACCACAAAGTCGATCATAGACCTGCGACCTAGGGTGTCCTGGTGCCAAGTGCACTTATGGGCATCCTTATGTTCGAACATGGTGTTCGTTATGGACAAACTGTAGTTCGCACAGAAGTCCAGCAACAACACACCGCACGGGTTCAGGTCAGGGAGGCCGTTCCTCCCAACCACGCCCCTCCAAGTCACACTGTCATTGCCCACATGGGCGTTGAAGTCTCCCAGTAGAACTATGGAGTCACCAGCTGGGGTGCTCTCCAGCACCCCTCTGATAGACTCCAAGAAGGCTGGGTACTCTGAACTGCCGTTCGGCGCATAGGCACAAACCACAGTCAGGACCCTTTCCCCAGCCCTAAGGCGTAGGGAAGTAACCCTCTCGTTTACTGGGGATGACTCCAACACAGAGGCACCAAGCCGGGGGGCTAACAATAAGCCCACACCAGCTCGCCGCCTCTCCCCTGCGGCAACTCCAGAGAAGAACAAGGTCCAGCCCCTCTCAAGGAGTTTGGTTCCAGAGCCTAAACTGTGGGTTGAGGTGAGTCCGACTATATCTAGTCGGAATCTCTCCGCCTCTTCCACAAGCTCGGGCTCCTTCCCCACCAGAGAAGTGACATTCCATGTCCCAAGAACCAGATTTGGCCGCCAAAGACCAGGTCGCCCGGACACCCGCCCTCGACCACTGCCCAAATCACATAGCACCGGACCCTTGTGCTTGCCCCTGCAAGTAGTGGGTCCGCGGGGTGGGAGTTCCTGTGTTGCTTCTTGGGGCTGGGCCCGGCCAGGCCCCATGGGGGAAAGCCTGGCCACCAGGCGCTCGCCTGAGAGCCCCTCCCCCAGACCTGGCTCTAGGGTGAGGCCCCGGTGTCCCACGTCCGGGCGAGGTGCGGTCACTCCTCTTGATTTACTTCATTAGGATCTTTTGAATCACTTCTGGTCTGGCCCGTCACCTACTGTAGGACCTGTTTGCCTTGGGAGACCCTACCAGGGGCATAAAGCCCCCGACAAGATAGCTCCTAGGATCACTTAGGCACTCAAACCCCTCCACCACGATAAGGTGGTGATTCACGAAGGAAATAAAGAATCAATAAATTTAATTACTTTGTCTCTTTTGGGTTTTATATCTTTGGCAACCTCACAGTAACCCATGACAGCCTCCACAAATTTGAACATTCCAGAGCCTGCCTTGCTGATGGACTGCATCTCCTCAAGGGTGGTCGAAAGGGTCTTCAGGAAGCCTATGAAACAGAGCTCTCATGGAGATCATTGTAGCTGATAGCATACCATTGCCACTATTGTTATTTACCATTGCTATCAACTGATCATGAAGTTTACCCACCTTTGACAGTCTTGACCTGGTTGGAACCTATAGCATCACAGTCCATTTCCATGAGTGAGCGCAAGAAGCCGGGATCTGACATCATCGCCTTAGCAGCTTGCCAGTTGATTTCCTTTTTTTTACACAGCACGAGGATACACTCACACACCACCTGAACTTGCTTGGGTGGCTTTGCAAAAGATCTTCACAAAGGAGCAGCAGGAACAAGTGGATAACATGAGAGCCTTTCAAACTTATGCTTTACAATGAAAAACAAGTAAATTTCAGAGTCAGAGAGAAAGTTTACCTGATCTCAGTGACATCAGATTTATCCAGGTCTTGCAAAGCAATACGAGCTGCTTCTAACGCCGGAAGAGCTTCAGCAAGGGAAGCTTCTGCTTCTAACTTTTCAACAGCAATTACTTTATTTTGCTCCTCAATCTCTTTGGCTTTGTCTTCCGCCAAAGTGTTTTTCTCCTCAGCTGGAAGGAACAGTTTATGTTCATAACAAGTTTGTTTTGTTGAAGATTTTAAACCATTTTTTCCAGCCATAAAAATATGAAGATGTGTAGATTTTTACTGACCCACAGTTGTGTTGGAGGCAATCTCCACTAGCATCCTGTCACAGGCTGAGGACTTTTCAGCGAGGACCACCTTCTGCACTGCCAGTTTGGTATTCAGCTCATCCAGCTGCACACTGGCTTCCTTCAGCTTATCCAACCCCCCCTCGAGGCGTTTGCACTGTGCTGGAACACAGAAACAAACATGTTGTTTGGTTCACTGCAAAATGACTAGTTCAATGTTTCCCACACTCGTACCCAGAATATACTGGTCTTTTTCCTGCAGGAGGCTAGAATATGTGCTAATAAAGTCCAAGTAGTTCTTTGGGGTGACATTGTTAGAACGTCTAAGCTTTTGCTGGAACAGCACACTGTACTCTCCAGCAGACGTATGGACCATGGAGACATGCTCTATAACAGCTTGAGTGTGTTCCTTAGGGATCATTTCACTTTCACCTGCAGAATTGACAAAAGCACAGCAAAAACATGTAGAAGCAACAACAAACTAGGCAGTAACGTAAGTACACAGCCAACTGCTGGAATTCCTCTCTTATCAAAAACTGTCTATACATTATTACAACAGAAGCAAATTGTGTTCTCTTTCTCGAGCCAGTTTAAAGTGCTGCTTATTAAGTTTTCATATTAATGTGGAGATGCTTGGAACTGTTAAACTCTGAGCAAGAGCAGCTTCTTAACATTGATTTGGGAGGTAAAAAGAAAGCTCTCAAAAGCATTTGTTACTGTTTCACTGAACACAAATTTAAAAGTACAAGATGACTTATTCAGCCGTTTGTGGTGGCACTGGTGACCCACCATAATACCCTTTAACTTAACAGTTTTGTGTTTATAATCAGGGTTACAATTATGAGCGACTGGAGAGAGACAGATCTTTTGTGGGTTCAATTACAGTTATCAAAAGGAGGTTTAATTGTGTTTTATACAAACCAAGGAAAGACTCAGCTACAGCAAGTAGTGCCTGTGGGGGCCATGGCAAGAACCAGTCTATGATAGTGTTGTTCATCAGTCCTGTAAAAGAATGTTTACACGTTCCTATCAACAACATTTCATTCAAAACAAGATACATCATATTTTCTTCCATTTTACCGGGAAAGTTTCTGCAGCGTGTCCTCAGGGTGTCTCCCACCGGAGACATGCCTAATACAATGTGCAGGTTGCTAGCACTTTTACTGACAAAATACTGCCACACACTGTCTTTAGAAGGACCTGCTCCGTTTTTGAGGGCCTCGTCACGAAGCTGATTGAGAACAGAGTCTTTTTCATCATCCGGAAACAATGCAGGAACAATGCCTATTACAAACATCAACAAAAACAACTGTTTGTTTGTTTTTAAGAAAACTACATTTCCTGATATTAAGACTGATATTAAGACTGATGTTCAACCTGACGTAAGCATGTTGTTGATGAGTTCCAAAAAACCTTCTTCAGCAACATGAGCATCAGTGAAGAGAAACACTGTCTTCTTGTTTTCAATGCCAAGCTTCAAATATAACGTTTTCAAGTCGTTGCGAAAGCTTGACTTGTTATATCCTCTGCTCAATGTTATCTCAAACACCTGAGGATTCAATAATGGTAATCTACTGACATACATTTAAAACATCACATAATGCACTTACAAGGTGACATTTCAAATAGCCCCTCAGGCAGTCATTCCAAAGCTAGAAGTCATCAAAATTTACCGTAATTTCAAATATTAAACAAATATGTTTTTGTTTTACAACCTCACAATCAGCAGTGAAGGCAGCCAGCTTAGTGACAGACTGCTTGCCCGAGCCTCCCACACCCACAAGCAGAGCATGACCACGATCAATGCGGATGATACGGTGCACACGGGTCAGATGTTCCAGAGCATCATCAAACAGAACAAGATTCATTCTCGACTTTCTATTGTTGTATTCCTCTAAAATCTCCTGTAGAATGCAAAAATAAAATACAAAATTTAAATAATCAAAAAAAAAAATTAAAGGAACAGTAACATCATAATACCTGAAAAAGGGCTTTAGAAGCTTCATAGTCCTGCAAGTCCTCATAAAATCGTGGTTGAGTTTCACTCAAGGCTGTCCTGTAGTCTCCAAAAAGAATTGGCTCTCTCATAACATCCTCCATGTATGGCTTGAAATGCTCTTCAACCAAGTTCTTTATAAGGCCCTGTACCTGCAAGTAAGGAAAAATCATGGCGTTGGTGTGATGATAATGTATTGATGAATGTATTTTACATGGTAAGGGAACTGTGAGAGGCCGTCAGTTGCATTAATGCCTGAATGCCAGAAACTGTCTAACAATTTTACCGCATGAGGCTGGGCACTGCCCCTACATATGGTCTATGATTTTGCCTACTATTAGGTGAAAATAAAAAATCCTACGACTATTATATTGTAAAATGTACCAAGTTCTTGTCTTTCTCATCAATGAGTCGATCATGGAATATCCTCAAACATTCATTTCTCCAAACTCTCACAAACACAGAGACTGTCAAAAACCTGTTATGTGGTAAACCAACGTTAGAAACACACACACTAGTAATTAAATAATATATGTCAAGTTAGTTAATTGGCTTGATAAACCTGTCAGGCTCAGTGAGGGTTAGTCCATTGTAGACCCTTGATAGGTCTCGCAGGTTAAAGATGTAGTGGAACTTTGCTGGAGTGGGTGGAAGATCTTTAACAAGGCTGTTGTATAGTTCCAGTGTGCAGAAGGTGACTTTATCACAAACCTTCTGCACCACATCCTCAAAGTGCTGAAACATTCAATCAAATTAATTATCAAGTGCATGAGCAACAATGTGGATTGAGACCATTGAAGCCCTAATAAAAATGATGATACTCACTTTGGTGTGGCCTTTGATAATGGAACAATAGATGAGGTGGAGAGACTCAACAGCAGGGAAAGGGATGCTGAAGACATTGAAGAGTGAAACAAAGCGCGCGTCCACTTTGTTCCTTCCACCGCCTGCTTTCCCCATGGCAGCAATGAAGCCAAGGTCCTTGAGGCTTTTGTAGGTTAGCTCCTTCCCACGGTCATAAATACCTCCTCGATCCAATAAGAGCTTCAGCAGTGCAATTGGCTGCTGTGTGCCATAGCTATCCACCTGCGTAGGTGGAGATAGGGAATACAGCACAGTCATATATCAGACAATAGTTTTTGGGTCAAGGAGAAGTGTGGTCTGAGTATACTGGTGGTACCGTTGGCATATTCATGTCATCTATAAAGACCAGCAGTCTCTTGCCCATTGGAGGACCATAAATGTCTTTGGTCCTTTTCTCGACATTGGCCTCCAGGTTCCTCTGGAGGTCCATTGATGTTGTTCTGGACGAAAGGTTGACAGTCAAAGTAATCTGGTGGCAAAGAATAAGTAATAAATAACAAAGAGAGCAAAAAGTGTAGTATAAGCTTGAATGAATAGTTAACTCACATTTGTATCTGCACTTTGGTGCTTTAGAAAGTTATGAATGGTAGCTGTTTTGGAGGTTCCGGGATCTCCAACAAAAAGCACAGACTGCTTTGTTTTTACCATCTTTTCCAGGATCCAATTCGTTCTTGTGGTTTCAACAGTTGGGACTGAGGCAAAAAGGAACATTTGAATCAAATATGTAGGAAGCAACTTGGTGAAAACTATTTTGACAGCTAAAAGGTAATGGTAACCGTGTTATATGTTTTAAACATGCTTAACAAGTTACACTGAGGATTATCAAATTTTTACACTTGCACAATTCAACATGCCTGAAAAGAAGTAGAAAGAAGGAGAATTTATTTAATCCTACCACCTTCTCCATGTTCCAGCATTTAGTGATAGTTTTTACTTTTGTTTAAATGTTACTATTGCAATATATTTTTTGATATTGTTATTCATTTTATTTTTAAAAGGATAATAATAATAGGATAAAAAATATAATGGATAATTACCAAGAATATCAGCAAACTTCATTTCTTTGTTGTGGTTATATTTATTGACTAGATAACTCCAAGGAAGCCACTTCTGCTGTGTTGCATCAAAATGGCAATCAAAGAGAGTGGGCAAGTATCCTGTAAGAACAATAAAAAAACATTCAAAATCTACTAAAATTAGTTTATAATCCATTTTGACAATTTCAAAAAATGTTTTCACCATTTTATTTAATAATTTATGCAAAAAGTGACAGTTCAACTCTCCTCAAAAACATGCTTTCTTTTGTACTAGCCCTATTCACTGTTATTAAAATCCAAAATCGAATTCACAAGACACTGCAACAGTGCATATGTCTACCCTGGGCAGCGTATGCAAGTATGAATCTACTTTGTTTTTACCTGGGATCTCACCGGGTCCAGCCAGTGCCTTGTCATCACTCACAGTGAGTAACCCGGAAAGTTTTTTGATGAACTCATCAAATTTGTCCCTTCCATCGTCCAGCAATGTAGCTCCTAGAGAAAGATACAGCGCTTCCAGGAAGTAACACTCCAAGACTGCCGCACTGCAGTTCTCTGTTTCGAGGAGGGCATCAAGAATTATGCACAGCTGAGACACCTGGACATAAGAACACATTCAGACTCAGTCCCAGTAATTCCTTCTTGACATCTGCACCAAGGGTGTCAGGAATATGTGTGATGACCTTACCATGTTTAGATCTGTCTGAGGTACAACTGTCTTCAGCTTTTGGCCTTGTTTTCCATCTACAATACCTTCCACAATCATGTCTATTGAACTGTGAACATATTTTTCAAATAGTTTTTCCAGTTCTTTTTGTTCCTATAAAATAACAATTACGGAACGGTTCTTACTGTATATCACGTACAAGTACAATTTGAACACAATAAGGATGGTCTTGCTCATACCTTTGCAGATCTGTCTTTCAACCATTTCTGCCAATATGGGGTGTATCGCAGGTTTTTGGGGTCAACATAAACCATTCCACAGCGAGAGACTGTAGCAGGCGAAGCATACTGCAGATCTCCAACCTGCAATTACAAAAACATCAAAGTACAGATCACGTATATAATGTGCATGTATATCAGTTATATATACTACCCGTAAGTCATACAAACCTCAAACAGCAGGGCACAGTGATTCTGTAAGCGGATTCTTTCTCCATTTGCCAGAGTAAGGAGCTTGTTGTCGTCCATTACAGAGTTCATGTTTTCAACCCACAAGGCGTCCACATCGCCATCAAAAAGGATGTACCTGCAAGCACAAAATTATAAAGCTTAAGGCTGTCAAAGAACTCGTTTTAATAGGATAGATAGATACTTTATTAATCTCCAAGAGAAAGTCACAAATAATACATTCTCAAGCAAATAATGCCTCAACAGAAGTTTCCTTTAATGGCATTATTTTTTTGACACGCAATTAACATGCACACGTCTTGTTTGACCCTTGGCCCATCCTGAAGTTTAAGGAAGTAGCAGTGTGGAGCCACAAGCCAAAACAAATATTGAGAAGAAATGAAAAAAGAAAAGGGTACTGTGATTAGTAATTTTATCTTCAAAGCTCTGACAGATGACTCTCACCACAAGACCAAAGTTGTTTGTATCCACTGTTGCTGTGATCTGAATTGTCACAGACGTCGTTCTCGACTTGCCAGAGAAAAGCCACAAGGTACTAAAGCACTGCCGGTATTTTTTTATTGTCATTCATACAGTGGTACTTTAGAATACGAGTGTCCCAACTAACAAGTAGGGTTTTTTGTAGATGTGAGCCATCTCTCGGCTATATTTTCTGTTTGCCATGTCTGTCATCTATCTATCAGTGAGGGAAAAAACTATTTGAACCCCAGCTGATTTTGTAAGTTTGCCCACTAACAAAGAAATGATCACTCTATAATTTCAATGGTAGGTTTATTTAAACACTGAGAGACAACAATGACAAAAAAAATCCAGAAAAATGAGTTTCAAAAAGAGTTTTTGAAATTAATTTGCATTTCCATGAAGGAAGTAAGTGTTTGATCCCCTATCCGTCAGCAAGATCTCTAGCTCCCTGGTGGATCTTATACAGGTAATGAGCTGACATTGGCAGCCCTCTCAGCTCGTTACCTGTATAAAAGAGACAGAAGCAATCAATCAATCCAGATGCCAAACTCTGCACCATGGCCAAGACCAAAGAGCTTTCCAAGAATGTCAGGGACAAGATTGTGGACCTACACAAGGCTGGAATAGGCTACAAGACCATCGCCAAGCAGCTGGGTGAGAAGGTGACAACAGTTGGTGCAATTATTCACACAAAACATAAATTAACTGCCAATCTCCCTCGGTCTGGAGCTCCATGCAAGATCTCACCTCACGGAGTTTCAATGATAATGAGATTGGAGAGGAATCAGCCCAGAACCACTCGGGAGGAACTTGTCAATGATTTCAAGGTAGCTGGGACCATGGTCACCACAAAAACAGTTGGTAACACACTACGCTGTGAAGGACTGAAATCCTGCTGTGCCCGCAAGGTCACCCTGCTCAAGAAAGTTCATCTACAGGCCTGTTTGAAGTTTGCCACTGAACATCTGACTGATTCAGAGGAAGACTGGGTAAAAGTGTTGTGGTCAGATGAGACCAAAATTGAGCTCTTTGGCATCAACTCAACTCTCCGTGTTTGGAGGAGGAGCAATGCTGCCTATGACTCCAAAAACACCGTCCCCACCGTCAAATATGGAGGTGGAAACATTATGCTTTGAGGGTGTTTTTCTGCCAAGGGGACAGGACAATTGCACCGCATCAAAGGAAGGATGAATGGGGCCATGTACCGTCAAGTGTTGGGTGAGAACCTCCTTCCCTCAGTCAGGACATTGAAAATAGGTCGTGGTTGGGTATTACAGCATGACAATGATCCAAAACACACGGCCAAGGAAACAAAAGATTGTTGCTCAAGAAGAAGCATATTAAGGTCATGGAGTGGCCTATTCAGTCTCCAGACCTTCTGTGATAGAGTATTTGACTCTGATGGGGGGATGCTGATCTGATAGTATCTTAGGACGGGGACTCTGGTCAGAGAGTATGGGCATGGAGAGTGTTTCCAAGCAACTGAAGTGAACATGCAAGGGTGTGTGTGGTGACAAATACAAGTAATGACATTAGGAACCGCAATACAACAAATGTATAGAATACATCATAATGTGGAATAGTCATACTAAATTGTTACATACAGTTACAGTATGCAAAACAACTCGAAATAGGATGTACAATGCAAAGATGATTACTTAGCAATAGATGACAATACAATTCACAGCACATATTATGTGGTTTCTGGAGCCCTCTAGCGGCAACGATAGGTAATTACATCAACGAGGCATTGACGCGTGAACAGCCTGTGATCAGGACCAGGCAAATCATAACTTATGCCAGAACAGATTGCCATCTCATACGTACAAGTAAGTTGAGTTATACACCAAATTAGCGCCTAGTATGCATTGGTCGGTAGGGCACACCGAAATCAGCACACAAGAAAACTTACCTATTAGTCATGAACGCACACGAAGGCAGATGTGCGATCACTCTTTACGAGCAAAGACTACTACAGAATGTACGTAACCAGAAATGGCCGCACAAACTGAATTGTCAAAATAAGAGCCAAGGAAATTACTTAATAAGACTACCGCAAACAAGCACAACAGAACAATAACAAGTAGAAGACTTTCCGACACAACCGCCCCCAAATTTAGATATAAATTTGAAATAGTTCCAGCCGCTTCACACTCTGCTGCAAACTGTGTCTAGTGTCTGTGTCTGTGCCTAGAAATTCTGTCCATGAAAGCTGTGAACAGAATAGGTGACAAAGGGCAGCCCTGGCGGAGTCCAACCTCACTGGAAACGGGTCCGACTTATTGCCGGCAATGCGAACCAAACTCTGACACCGGTCATACAGGGAACAAACCGCCTGGATTAGGTGGTCCGATACCCCATATTCCCAGAGCACTCCCCACAGTATTCCCTGAGGAGCACGGTCGAATGCCTTCTCCAAGTCCACAAAACACATGTAGACTGGTTGGGCAAACTCCCATGCACCCTCAAGGACCCTGCCGAGAATATAGAGTTGGTCCACAGTTCCACGACCAGGACGAAAACCACACTGCTCCTCCTGAATCCGAGATTCGACTATTCGGCGGATCCTCCTTTCCAGAACCCCTGAATAGATCTTACCGGGAAGACTGAGGAGTGTGATCCCACGATAGTTAGAACACACCCACCGGTCTCCCTGAAAAGCGGGACCACCACCCCAGTCTGCCAGTCCAGGGGCACCGACCCCGACGTCCACGCAATGCTGCAGAGTTGTGTCAACCAAGACACGCACACAGCATCCAGGGCCTTAAGGAACTCCGGGGGGATCTCATCCAACCCCGGGGCCTTGCCACAAAAGAGCTTTTTGACCACCTCAGTGACCTCAGCCCCAGAGATAGGCGAACCCGACTCAGAGTCCCCAGGCACTGCTTCCATGTTGGAAGGCGTGTCAGTGGGATTGAGGAGGTCTTCAAAGTATTCCCTCCAACGGTCCACAACATCTCGAGTCGAGTTCAGCAGCACACCGTCCCCATCATACACGGTGTTGACTGTGCACTGCTTCCCCCGCCGGATAGGGCGGATGGTGGTCCAGAACCTCTTTGAAGCCATCCGTAAGTCATTTTCCATGGCCTCTCCGAACTCCTCCTATGTCCGGGTTTTTGCCTCAGCGACCGCCAGAGCTGCAGACCACTTGGCCTTCCGGTACCTGTCAGCTGCCTCCAGGGTCCCATGGGCAAAGATAGGACTCTTTCTTCAGCTTGACGGCATCCCTCACCACTGGTGTCCACCAACAGGTTCTGGGATTACCGCCAAGACAGGCACCGACCACCTTACGGCCACAACTTCGATCGGCCGCATCGACAATGGAGGCACGAAAAATCGCCCGCTCAGATTCAATGTCAGCTGCCTTCTTCGGAACATGGTCAAAGCTCTCCCGTAGGTGGGAGTTGAAACTCCTTCTGACAGGGGACTCTGCCAGGCGTTACCAGCAGACCCTCACAATGCTTTTGGGTCTGCCAGGTCTGACCGGCATCCTCCCCCACCATCGAAACCAACTCACCACCAGGTGGTGATCAGTTGACAGCTCCGCCCCTCTCTTCACCCGAGTGTCCAAAACATGTGGTCGCAAGTCCGACGACACAACCACAAAGTCAATCATCGAACTGCGGCCCAGGGTGTCCTGGTGCCAAGTGCACATGTGGACACCCTTATGCTTGAACATGGTGTTCGTTATAGACAATCCGTGACGAGCACAGAAGTCCAATAACAAGACACCGCTCGGGTTAAGATCAGGGGGGCCGTTCCTCCCAATCACACCTCTCCAGGTCTCACTGTCGCTGCCAACATGAGCGTTGAAGTCACCCAGCAGAACAAGGGAATCCCCCGAGGGAGCACTCTCTAGTACTTCCTCTAAGGACTCCAAAAAGGGCGGGTATTCTGAACTGCCGTTTGGCGCATAAGCGCAAACAACAGTCAGGACCCGTCCCCCCACCCGAAGGCGTAGGGAAACTACCCTCTCGTTTACTGGGTTAAACTCCAACGTGCAGGCTTGGAGCCGGGGGGCAACAAGAATTGCCACCCCTGCTCGTCGCCTCTCATTGCTGGCAACACCAGAGTGGAATGAAGTCCAGCCCCTCTCGAGAGGACTGGTTCCAGAGCCCTTGCCGTGCGTTGAGGTGAGTCCGACTATATCTAGCCGGAATTTCTCCACCTCACGCACCAGCTCAGGCTCCTTCCCCGCCAGAGAGGTGACATTCCACGTACCGACAACTAGCTTCTGTAGCCGAGGATCGGACCGCCAAGGCCTCTGCCTCCGGCCGCCACCCAGCTCTCTTTGCACCCGACCCCTTTGGCCCCTCCCACGAGTGGTGAGCTCATGGGAGGGGGGACCCACGTTACCTGCTCGGGCTGCGCCCGACCGGGCCCCTCACATAAATAACTCACCATATATATGGTCTTGTCATACATGACAAGTTAACCATGGACAAAATGCAAATGAAACATTTTAATTGATTGACAGCCCTAATTGTAATCATTTACTTTGACACATTATAGACTTGTCCTATACCTGGAATATCCTAATGCGATTTCCTTTAAATCTTACCTTCTCTCTTGTTTTTCAGTAGGCTTGTTGATGTCACGGAAGATGTTGGATAAAACCCCATCAGTCCAGTCTCGAGTGTCAGGATCCAGAATACCATAAAGTTCAATGACACTCACAGCTTTGGGATTCAGGGGATATAATTTGGTGTGCAATCCCAATCTGGGAATGAGATGTAATTACAGTAACTGTTATTATGCAACTAAAGACACCGACAGCATTTTGATGTTAGTTTATCTGAATTAACACTGACTTGGTTTGAGCTTGACATAGTGTGCTGATTACTACAGATTTCCCTCCACCTGTTGGGCCAACTACCATAGTCGTGTGCCGGGTCATCATTGTTTCATACATTTGCACCACTTTATCCACCTTAAATGACAGAAAGCATTAAGTGTGTACAGGGTTAACTAATATACACTATGTTTAATTAAGATGCCTACAGTCTGTACACAAAAAATCTCATTAACATGGACAAAGATAAGATTAGAATTAAAATAGATTATGCATCACGTCACACACCTGGAGAGGTAACAAGATATAGTTGTTATCTTCCAGGGTCTCTTCGACAGCATCATTGAAGTCATCATAGCAAATACGATGGCATTCCAGCCCAGGAAACAGGTCTGAGATCAGTCCCAGGAACAGAGGCACATCCTCAAACACAAATTTGGGAAGGTTCATGTCCCTCAGGGCTCGCATCAACACCACATCCTGCGGTAAAGGAAGACAGAAAAAAATGGTGGCATAGCAATGTGTTCATGGGATTTATAAAGGAAGAGGCTTTCAAGAATTAAACTCTTGATGTTTAAACATATTGCAGTATTCAAAAGATTTAATCAATCACTAGACAAAACTACTGATGAAAGTGGAGTCAGTGATAGCTGAAGCTTTATGTAATCTGCTGAATTACAGTTGATTCAATAGCAAACAATATATTACAATGTACAGTAAATAATTTTTATACACCACAAATCATATTAGATTTTTAGTAAATTGAGCATATTAATTTGAAAGATGAGGCTACTAAGGTGAGAATAAATTTAAATAATTTTACCGTGCTTGCTGTCTTTGAGTGTAAATAAATCAGGACTGTACCTCAGGGTGGTGCGGTGAGGCCCTCTTTAGTTCTCCTGCCATCACTAGGACAGATTTAAGAGCTCGTAGACCAAAGTCATAATGCGATTGTTTGGATAGCTGCTCCCTTGCCAACTTATAGAGGACTGTCATCTTCTGTGCAAGGGTCTGAACAAAACAAGTCCAGACAGACGTCCTCAGTAAGGGGCAAATGTGTCAGAAAACATTTGCACTGTAGTGTACATTTAAACTCACCTTAGCCAATAGAAAGCCCTCTGAAAAGAGCATGATCTCACAAATCTGCTGCAAGTCAGGCACAATCACCACCACTGGTCTAAACAAAGCTTTGACTGATTCAGGCAGCTCTGTACGCCCTGCATAGCCTGGGTTCATGGTGATGAAGATGCCAATTCGGCTGTCCAGGGTAATCTCATGACCTTCAAACTGATACAATAAAGTGGTGGTTAGTGGATGTTCAAAGGTACAATCATATCATACACAAAAATACTGGGCCATTGTATCTTTTTAGACGTACATTAAATATTTTAAGATGCAAAATGAGGGCATTACGGATGGTTTGGATTTGAGTGGAGATAACTGAAAGGACTGAGGCATCAATGCGGTTGAACTCATCAAAGCAGCCCCAGGCTCCACACTGAGCCAGGCCTGAGAGTATTTTCCCCACAGCCTGCACAGAGAGGTAGAGAATTCAGCAACATTCAGAACTGGCAAAAATGGTTTGGATATGCAAGTGAGTACATTTTTTAAATATAACAGATTCCAATGACTCGTCATCTTCTTACCATGTAGTCCATTCCTTCGCCACAGTTAGTAACTACACAGAGCAAACCCAAAGCCTTGGCCAGATCTTTGGTGGACTCTGTCTTTCCAGTACCAGCAGGTCCAGCAGGAGCGCCACCCAGGAACATGGAGAGCGCCTTCAAATACAAACCTGCATTAACAACAGTTTGTGTGTGAAATCAGTGGATAAGTGGTAACAAACCTGTGTGATTGTGAGGTAGATGCGGTCTGTTAGAGGGGTTATAACTAATCGACCGTTTAAGCCCATGTATTCATAGCCGTAAGAAAAAAATGCACTGCACTGACGCACAACTAGATTGTCTTCTTCCTGCACCCAGTAGAATCTCAGTTGGCTTTCCCACTCAAATTCCTTCGCATCTGTTATACTGGAGAGAGAATATACCGAACAAGTTAATCTTCCCACACAAGTTGCAAGGTATAATGATTGATATTAGCGTTCAATCATGGAAGTTGTACCTGTTCAACACAAAGCTGTCTACAATGTCTCTTGCATGAACGTCTATGATAAGGACAGTGTTAATCTTCCGTCTGTCATTTTTTTTCATAGGTTGTGTTATACGTGTGACCAACTCATCAATCTGATGGTGCATTTTTGTGGCATAGTTCTTCAAAGCATGCTTAGCTCCTTTTTTCAAGTTGTTAAAAACATCCTCTACCTCCCACGTCCACCACACTTGATTCGTTGCCAGTACAACCATACCTTGGAACAGCAACATCCAGTCCACCCTGAGACGCAAAAAGACTCAATGTGGATTTGATTTATTTTACAGAGAAAGGCAAACTTGCTCAAAATCTACACACACCTGCCTCTGTCCTCACAGTAGCGAAAGATTGCTTCCTTGGTGATGAGTCGATTAGTTTTCCTCATCTCATGTAAGACTCCTGTCATCCATTCCTCTACCCTTCCTTTGATTTGGACTGGCTTATTAAAATCCATCACCTCACCCTCAGCTGACACCATGGCTCCAGCTGATGCCACCCCACTGCTCTCTGAATCAAACCGCAGCGATGCGATGTTATCATACATCTAGTGGAACAAGATGGGAATACTTTGGAACTTGTTTCACATACCTACTTACAACTGCAGGACATGTTTAGTACAGCAACAATTTTGTACAATTACCTTTATCATATGCTCCTGCACACAATCATGGTGACTACTCCCCAAAATGCTGAGTAGTTCATCATCAGAGATGAAGAAGAAGCGCGGGAAAGCATGGCGCTTAGAATCTAGGTAGTCATTGAGACTCTTCTGGCACTTCTCTAGGTTCTCACTCAGGGTCTGTAGGTCAATCAGCCGGTTGGGAACTAGGCAAGAACGCTTAATGTTTGGGTTGCTGTGTGCATCATTCATTATCTAAAAAATAAAATGATACAAAAAATGAATTATATTTTATCATATACATTTCAGTTATGAATTCTGTGTTAGGAAAACACTCACATCCTTAAACCTTTTGTCAATGTTGTCAAATTTCTTGGCTTCCTCTGGCAGCTGAGCGAAAATATCTCCACCAATGAAGATGCTCTCCAGGTACATCCATTTCCGTTGTACTACCAACCAAACCTGCACAAAATGACAATTTTAAAAATAAATTATGGATTTTAAATTCAGCTAAAGAGCTGATGATAGAATGGAGATTGACCTCTATGGTCTCACTGATAAGAGACAGGTCTTTCTCCCATTGTTGTATGGTGTTTAAGAAAGGTCCAACAAAACGACTTCCCGCCATACTCTGCAAATTCATGGCATCATTGTGCACACTCAACAGGATCTCATCCACTGCACCTAAAACAAAACACTCCTGCTGGGAACCTTTACTGTAGGGCTGTATAATGAATTTTATGTTTTCCCACGTCTCCACCACACCCTTAATGCCCTGTGAGACACGTACAGACATACAGTACATAAAGAATCTTAATTATTCCAACGTGGTAACATTTACAGTATGTACAGTACATAGAAGAGTGCTTACCTTTTCAATGCCAAGTTCTTTTACAGCTGAAGTAACAATGTCACCAATGATATCAGCATACTTATGAAGCTCCATTGCAAACACGTTCTCCAGAGTGAAACTGCTTGGGTTGATATCAAAGCTAGTACTTGTCCTTTTCAATAATTCCTCCCAGTGTCTGTTGCAAAAACATATTACGATATTTCATGTTTTGGAGAGAGTATATTTTCAATATACCATAATAAATAGGTGTAAGGGTGTCTTAGCCCTCTTTATTTCAATTTTTTTCTTTATGGGGCCCAGAATTCCTGGCGGTACCACAAAAAGACCAAAAATGACCAAATAATCTAGTTGGGCTCAGCTACTGTATTTGTACAACAACAGCTGTTAAATAGTATCAGCAAAGTGAGAAACATACATTATAATACATGGTACTAACACCAAAGCAAATTAACTGTTTCTGCTTCCTCTCTCCGAGCTGATCTCTAGTTTCTTCTGTATTGCCCAACTAGCCCAGTCATACGTATGTGATAACTGTAATCACCTTTATTGATTAATAGTTACGACATAGTGCTCTTGTAGTGCTTTGTATTTCCATTATGTGTAGCATATTGGTTAAACACAGCATTAATCTAACCTTATAATGGACAGAACACCCATTCACACCACGCAAACTCCAACAATTCACCTTGTTAAAAGAACTGGTTGAGCATTGCCTATATCTCTGCAGTATATTCTAATCAGACTGACAAAGAAGCCATCTGTGGCCCTCCCATTCAAAGTGTTAAGGCCTTATGAATTGGGAATGTGTTGGGTTTATAAATTCACCTTTCTCTGAGGGCTTCATTCTTTAGGTCCACCAGAAGGGGAAGAGAATCTCTGAATTCCTTAATTCTGCCCTCTACAAAGCAGGTCACAGGCAGTGCATGCACATCTTTTGGTAGCTTCCTCAGCTGTTTGACAAAACCTTCAACAACCTCCTGGAGCATGCTTGTATCTAAGTCCACCCACAGGGTCTGAGACCACACATTCTTTGCAGCCTGGTAGACAAAATCAGAAGCTACTGAATAAAGTCTGAAGTGTCCCAGTATTTTTACCTTTTATTGCCAATTCATTCAATTCAAAACTGACCTTTTGATTTCGATAAATGTCATAAATCTTTCTGAAGCCATTCATGTCCTTTTGTATGCTGACAATTTCAGGGTAGACAGTGACAGGTAGATCCAACAGCTTCTCAGCATTAGCTAACTCCTGCCGTGCCTCCACCATCTTGGCAAGCTCTGCTTCATATGATTCCATTATTGATAGTCCTGCAAAGAGAACAAACAAGAATCAACGTAACCTTATTGGATAATGCTCACCATGACTATTATGTTGATAGCAAACTTCAAATGATCAAAAACCTTTATCTAAATCATCTCCCACAGCTCCAGGACCGTGCATGTTAAAGCTTTCGACAAAGATGGACAATTCCTCCTGAAATTCTTCTGTCATCCTTTTGGTAGTCTTTGTGTGGAACAGAGAGAGACGATAAGTTCCAACAGTAAAGTTTTATTAGATAAATAATTAAAAGCGATGTGGTTGTAACCTCTCTAAATGATATCTTCACATCTTTCAAACGCTGATGCACTTGTTTGGATTTGGCAAAAAGGTCCATCCAGATCTGACTAATATTTTCCTTTAGTCCCAGTTCATCTTTTCTAACCTACGCATAAACAATCCAGTTCAAGAGTGCAAATAACCACCAAATGTGTAATTTTAAAAACTGCAGTACCTCTACTTTGTACATTGCCAAAGTTCTGTATCTTTCCTGAATATCTGCGATGATCAACTGCACATTCAGTGACATATCTCTAATATCTGAGATGGTACCAAGGACATTCTTCAAGTTCTCAAAAGTGTCAGGACTCTGTTGAAGCTTCTCAGAGAGGTGCTGTTGAATACACACCATTATCATAAGGTAAAAAATGCTTACTATAAGTGACATCAAGATACAGT
The DNA here is from genome assembly GCA_024372805.1 of Oostethus manadensis. Taxonomy (NCBI): domain Eukaryota; kingdom Metazoa; phylum Chordata; class Actinopteri; order Syngnathiformes; family Syngnathidae; genus Oostethus; species Oostethus manadensis. The sequence continues at coordinate 2,668,358 of QODF01000038.1, forward strand.
ATTATATGATGGAAACTTCAGTCTAACTCAAAAGTACATTACCATGAGTTCATCTTTTAAGTTCAAGAGTTCCTCTTTTGCTGATTTGTTGAGTAAACTACTCAGTGAATGAATCCACGACTGTGCAATCTCCTGCACAGTGCGGCCCAGTGGCTCCAAGTTTAGTTGGATGATGTGTACGTTCTTAAATAGAGGCTCCATAACCACTTTTTGACTTATATGAGAATAGAATTGAAGCCTTTGATCATACATAGCACATGATGGGTTTTTAGTCGCAAACTTTTCACTGACTGTGGCACAATCCCTTTCCCAAAGAGACTGATACTGTTTCCAGTAGTTAACATACTGGTCCACAGAAAGCAGCAACTGCTGGATGTTCTGGGACACAGCAAGGGCACTATCGTTAACCTGGGGATTTTGACACACTTCATCATAGAAGCTAAATGTCACCAAGTCATCACCATCCGCATGTTGTGGAGGGCATTCAATACAGGTTCCATTCATCCAACGTAGAAATTCCTGAAACACAAATAGGGTTGTGTACCTGTCATATAGCCATTATTAAGAATATACACTTTAATCTGGAGATGAAATAAAGGCCCTACTTTGGTGCTGTCGACACAATCTTTGATACATTGAAGGAGCAGATGGTATATCTCATTTATTTTGGGCTGCAGCAAAATCTTAGGAGCCGAAAGGATGGCATCAATACGGAGGAGAGGGGTGCTTCCGATCAGGACAGCATTGAAGGCCTTGATGTTCCTACATGTGACAGTCAGTCAAATGTGTTACAAAGCCACATGTCACACTGTGTAGTACGTTCAAAACAATGCTTGTTATTGCTTAAAAATATTACCTCAATACCATGTTCACAAGGGCATCATGCACCCTGTGTTCCCAGTATGTGTAGTAAGATGTCATAGTGTGGGACTTGTCAGTGTTTGTTCCCATAAGCAAATGCTCCACCTTAGTAATGACTGGTCCAATGTCAGCATACTTGCTTCTCAACAAATTTACTGTCTTGACCCGCTCTTGATCAATACATTCATAAAACTCTCTGATGCCTGAAAAAAGTATTCAAAAATCACTGCAATTTCTGCTATTTCATTACCATATATTTTATTATTAGTACTTGGTAAAAGGTCTGTCTTAGCTGGAGATGGGCATTTCAGGAGATCTGCCATCAGTATGGATTGCAACTTGCTTTCAATATCTGTCTCGATGTTCTGTATTTGATTGACGGTTGATTCAAATTTTGAGAGTCCCTGATTGCCATCATTGATGAAATCTCTAATGGCTAAATTCAAACATACAGATGTTATTCTCTGCCCACCCAAAATGCAGTCGCAGCAACACAGCAACATTTTAGCGCCATACCTAAGGAGTTCCAGTTGAGTCTTTTACATCCAGGAAATAACACTGTTTCAACTCTTTTGATGTTTTGTGACAGCATGGTGATCTTGGCATCACTAAGACTATTGATGACAGAGTTGTAACGGTTGACAATCTTCTGAAGATCTTCAGTGTACCTAAATACAATGTTAAATGCCGGAGTGACAGTTTTTTAGTTGACAAAGTTGGTATCTTGTACTTTATAGGCAATGTTACCTTATAAAGTTTGGCTCCTGTAGAGTAACATTGCGAGCAACCTCGGGCACAGGATAGGACATGGATATCAAGTGTTTTGTCTCACAAATTATTGTCTTGATCTCTGGTGAAAAGTTGACACTGTATCTTCGATCCCTTTGTGAGTCTACTTCAGGCCTGGCCGTGGCAACCTTAAAATGAGAACATTCTGAATAAACCCAGGAAAATTCCAAACATAATAACTGTAATATTTTTATCAACCTTATGTGGGATGATACATACCAGCTGTGTTTGATCGTCCTTTGAAATGATGACCAAGATGGGTCTTTTCAGTAACAATGGCAAGTTTCGTTCGGTATCAGATATCCATGACTTATACTTTTTAATGCCATAGTCGCTCATTTGTTTTGCCATTTCCAAGTACTTGTTTTTTGCCTGAGCAAAACAGTCACACCAGATCTCAAATTACAGTTCTGAATAGTTTGTGTGTTAAACATGGACCTGTACAGTTACCCAAGTAAACAGTAGAAACTTACCACTTTGCCCATTTCAGACTGTAGTAAATCAGGCATTGTGAGGAGAGGAAGCATGCCACCTTTTATGCAATGAATGAGGAAATGTGTCCACCTTATGCTTCCTGCCACTGGGGGTTCAGTCTTATTTATTTGTGGTTTGTCTTTCTTTTGCTCAAATATTTCATTTATACCATCCACCTATAACAGAGACACAAAGATGCGGGTGACATATACTTAGTACAGTAAAACCTTGGTTTAGGAACACCCTAGTTTTTGTCTAGATTTTGATGAAAAAAAATTATCTTCCTGTTTTGTACAATATTGCATGTAATAAACAAGTCACTTGGCTGTATTGGGGTGTCAAAGTTAGGACAACTCCAAGGGTCCCTGAGTGATCCTTCTCCAAAAATAAAGATGTGATGAGAACAGCTGTCCGGGGGGCCCAAAGTGATTAGTTTTGATAAGCCACAGAATTTCTGGTGGCGCCTCAACCTGTACTGTATCACTACGCACAATGAAGTGCCAAGAACAAAGCACACTATTTACTCTGTAAACTCTTTATATATTTGGGTGTATGGCTTAATGGGTGTATAGATTCATTGTATTCACATTATTTCCGATGGAAAAATATGGAAAGATTTTCGTCCGACCTTATGGAACAAATTAATGACAAAAACCAAGGTACTGTGCTGTACAGTGAAAAACCAAAAAAAAAAGACCTGGATTAAAACAAATAAAATCTACAATGGACACTTGTTCCCAAACTTTTGGAGGGGAGTGTATGTCTTGATTGATTGATCCTGAACACATGCAAAAATACTTTTGAGGTGAAGTTTGACTATGCACTCTTACAAACCTCTTTGCAATACTGAGCCAGAACATCATTAGTCTTTTTCATCAAATGATTATTGATGGCTGGTCTAGAGTGAATGTCTTTGTATTTCACAAGCAGTTCCAAGGCAGCAGTTGAAGAGCGCAGTGTCTTAAAGGATTGATTAATGAAGGCGACGACGTCTCGCTCAATAGCCTGAACACACAAAAAAAAAGCTGAAGTCCATGAATTTTGATACAAAGAAACAATGCTGCTGATAATAATAGAATAATCAAATTCTATTTGATTGTTGAAGCCTGCTGATTCATCAAATTGTGTAAAGTAACATGTGTGAACTCACATAAACAGTACTGTTGAAGTTTTGCATGATGATTTTCCAGCTGCTCATCTTGCAGCTATCAAAAGGGTCAAAATTGGTTGCCTCAAAAGGTACAATTAGATTGTCCACATTGGAGAGGATTTCATCAAATCGTTTTGGGTCCAAAGTCACACTTTTTAACTCTGGGCTGAAGATGTTGTAGAACTCTTCCAAATTCTGAACAAACCAATAAAACAACATCACACAATCACTGGAGGCAACAGATGACAAAGTATTAGAGTATAATCGCTGACCTGTAAAACGTTGTGCAAGTCCTGGCAGATGGAAGCCATGTAATCTGTTTTCTCAAATAATCTTTTACAGTCAAATTCCCAGTGTTTTCCAGTGCCTCCTTCTTCTATTTCAGCACGCACTTCAAAGTAGGTGGACTTCCACAATTCCAAGACTTGCTTGGTCTCATCCACCTTGGATTTGGCAACATCCCTCCGGTCCCTGTCCAGGACACGATCAGTCTTTATGACTGAGAAACTGACAACAATAGGAATTACAACTGAATTTCCTCTAAAAGCCACATACTTGAAAAGCACATGGAGATCAATGACTTGAGCCACACGCTCAGACAGTTGCCAAGCAATGCGCTCCATCAGAGGAACCATGCGTTCATTCCTGTTATAGTGGCTGGAGATTAACCACACAATTTGGAGGCTGTTCATCAGAGGTGGGATGGTCTCCAGAATCACGCTAAAGTTCGCTCCTGTAGCCAGATTCTGTATGAGACAACAATAGGTAAGGGTGGTACAATGAAGTGAAGAATGTGGAGCTGTTTACTTGACCAGTGCTTATAGAGAACAATTTGGATCAAAATTTCCTCACCTTAAAATGTCTTTCCAGTGTTTTGAGGAAGCGTACATTTTCGTCTGCTTCCAAAGAGTATTTAACAAGTTTAGCGACTGTAGCCTCCATTAAGGGAATTACAACTGCTCGAGCTTTGGTCAATACCAGCAAAATTTTCTTTGACATTGGCTGATTAAGCTTTGTTCTCAGAGCACTCAGGATGGAAGCGCGCTCCTGCCAAAACGCAATCTCCGACATTGGACTAAGTGTCTGTGGCTTCTTATTTTCCTGCTCCTCCATAACAACAGTGATCTGAGTTTGCCAGTTCATCACACACTGCTCCAGTTTCTCTACCAGCTCCATATTGTTAAGCAAGTCACTGACCTCTGGCTCCAGGTCTACCTCTGGAATGTGCAGTGTAATGTGATCTGCAAATAAAAGGTTGTTTCCTTAATAAAAGCAGCCAGGCTTATGTTTAACTTTTTTTCACAAAATATGTCACAAGCAAATAAAAAGCAAGCTGTGGGCCTCAAATCTCCCATGGGCGACACTTTGGACACCCTGCTGTACAATTTATAAGAGAAAAAGTACAATCATCCCTCTTTCACAGTGTTTTTATCCATTCATTTTCTATGCCGCTTATCCTCATTAGGGTCACGGGGATGCTGGAGCCTATCCCAGCAGACTTTGGGCGAGAGGCTGGGTACACCCTGGACTGGTCGCCAGTCAATCGCAGGGCACATATAGACAAACAAACATTCACACTCACATTCACACCGATGGACAATTTTAGAGTCGCCAATTAACCTAACATGCATGTTTTTGGGATGTGGGAGGAAACCGGAGTACCCGGAGAAAACCCACACACGCACGGGGAGAACAGGCAAACTCCACACAGAGATGCCCAACGGAGATTTGAACCCAGGTCTTCCAGATCTCCTGACTGTGTGGCCAATGTGCTAACCAC
>QODF01000038.1:2679087-2709201 GCA_024372805.1 Oostethus manadensis
TACTCCGTCTTGCTGCGGCTAACCTTCATTCCTCTCCTTTCCAGGGCAAACCTCCACCCCTCAAGCTTCTCCTCCACCTGTTCCCTGCTCTCACTACATATCACAATGTCATCTGCAAACATCATAGTCCATGGAGATTCCTGTCTGACCTCGTCCGTCAACCTGTCCATCACCATAGCAAACAAAAAGGGGCTCAGTCCCACCTTTACTTGGAACTCCTCTATCACACGTGCAGCACACCGCACTACTGCCTTACAGTCCTCGTACAAGTCCTGCAACGCTCTAACATACTTCTCTGCCACTCCAGACTTCCTCATACAATACCACAGTTCCTCTCTGGGCACCCTGTCATAATCTTTCTTCAGATCTACAAAAACACAATGCTCCCAATGACCTTTCTTGTACTTTTCAATCAACATCCTCAAAGCAAATACTGCATCTGTTGTAATCTTTTTTGACATAAAACCATACTGCTGCTCACAAATCCTCACGTTTGCCCTTAGTCTAGCTTCAACTACTCTTTCCCATAACTTCATTGTATGGCTCATCAGCTTTATTCGTCTGTAGTTGCCACAACTCTGCACATCTCCCTTGTTCTTAAAATTGGGCACCAGCACACTTCTCCTCCATTCCTTAGGCATCTTCTCATTATCTACTGAGAAGATTATCTAACCCGGTCAGGGACTCTACTGCCACCTCTCCTAGGCACTTCCATACCTCCACAGGTATATCATTAGGGCCGAGTGCCTTTCCATTCTTCATCCTCTTCAATGCCCTTCTCACTTCTTCCTTACTAATCTTTGCTAATTCCTGGTCAACAACAGTCACCTCTTCTACTCTTTGTTCTCTTTCATTTTCCTCATTCATCAACTCTTCAAAGTACTCTTTCCATCTTCCCATGACACTACTGGCACCTGTCAATACCCTTCCATCCTTATCCTTCATCACCCTAACCTGCTGCACGTCCTTCCCATCTCTGTCTCTCTGCCATGCCAACCTGCATAGATCTTTCTCTCCCTCCTTGCTGTCCAACCTTGCATACAAGTCATCATAAGCCCCTTGTTTGGCCTTTGCCGCCTTTACTTTCACCTTACGCTGCATCTCTCTGTACTCCTGTCTACTCTCTTCAGTCCTCTCAGTGTCCCACTTCTTCTTAGCTAACCTCTTACTCTGTATACACTCCTGCACCTCATTCCACCACAAAGTGTCCTTATCTACTTTCCTTCCAGATGACACACCAAGTACTCTCCTACCTGTCTCCCTGATCACAGTAGCTGTAGTTGTCCAGTCATCTGGAAGGACTTCCTGGCCACCCATGGCCTTTTTCAACTCATTCCTAAAAGTCACAAAACACTCCTCAGCTTCCACCATTTTGTCCTCTGCTCTGCCTTTACCCTCTTCATCCTTCTCACCACTAAAGTCATCCTACACACCACCATCCTATGCTGTCTGACTACACTCTCACCTACCACTGTTTTGCAGTCACTGACCTCCTTCAGGTTACAGCTTCTACACAAAATTTGGTCTACTTGTGTGCTACCTCCACTCTTATAAGTCACCCTATGTTCCTGTCTCTTCTGGAAGAAAGTATTCACACCAGCCATTTCCATCCTTTTTGCAAAGTCGACCACCATCTGTCCTGCTTTCCTCTCCTGGATACCAAACTTGCCCATCACCTTCTCATCATGTCTGTTTCCTGCACCATCATGTCCATTGAAGTCCGCACCAATGACAACTCTCTCACTTCTGGGGATGTTCTGCATCACTTCATCCAGGTCTGATCAGAATTTCTCTTTCTCCACCATCTCACATCCTACTTGTGGAGCATACCCACTAACAACAATGAACATCACAGCTTCGATTTCTAGCTTCAGGCTCATCACTCTATCTGACACTCTTTTTACCTCCAGAACATTGCTAGCAAACTCCTCCTTCAAAATCAGCCCTACTCCATTTCTCTTCCTATCTACACCATGATAGAACAGCTTGAACCCTGCTCCTAAGCTTCTAGCCTTGCTACCGTTCCACCTGGTCTCCTGGACACACAATATGTCTACCTTCCTCCTCTGCATCATGTCAACTAATTATCTACCTTTTCCTGTCATAGTTCCAACATTCAAAGTCCCAACTCTTAGTTCTAGATTTTTAGCATTCCTCTTCTCTCTCCTCGTACGGACACACCTTCCTCCTCTCCTTGGACCAACAGTATTCCAGTTTCCACCGGCACCCTGTCGGTGAACAGCACCTGTGGCGGGCGTTGTTAACCCGGGCCACGTCCGATCCGGTATGGAAGTCATTTGTCTGATTCGCATGTTCTGGTTTGGCAAAGTTTTACGTCGGATGTCCTTCCTGACACAACCCTCTGTATTTATCCGGGCTTGGAACCGGCAAAATAAGACAATGGCTGGTGCCCCGTTGTGCCTACATTTTTGTTGATTTCTTCATACTGTCAAATTCAAATTTGAGGCAATTTTTTTAATCAATAAAGATGTCTTATATAAACACTGTGACCCTGAAAAGTAGTGCAAATAGTGAACTAATTTAAACTTCCATACAAGTATCATATACTGTACATGTCTAGGGTGAGCCTACATACACCTCAGAACATAATGTTAGCAAAATGAACAGATAACGAGGGAGAGGTAGGTAATTATGCCAAAATTAGTCCCTCAATTGGGATAAAAAAAATAATGATTTAAACTTAATAATGTTCTTAACCAACCTTGAGCTTTAAGCTGTTGAATAGTTGAGGTAAGCACTCCCAAAAACGTGTGTGTGCTGTTGAGTAACTCATTACGAATGGGTTCTTGATGACTTGGCTTGCTTGGAGTCTCTATACCACCACTGGTCTTTTCACCAGGAGAAGCTGCTTCTGCCTGGTTTTGTTTCATCTGATGGGCAGTAATTAATGGGATATAGATCTGGAAAGAGAGATAATGACAACCTAAAGAGTATATTATCTTGGCACTTGATGTCATGTTAGCTGGAAGGCTCACTTACATGCACCAGTTTTTTCTGCAAGGTCTGCAGATTGTGTCCGTTATGCAGACCAGTCTCCAAGAACGTGGGCATCAATCTATTGGCCTCAGCCATGTCAAGTGGTTCAACAATGGTCTCTAAAGATAAACATAGACTGTACAGTATAACAACCTTTTTTCACTTTGAAATCTGGCATTTTGTTGCTATTGATCTTACTTTTTGTGTTCCTAAGGAAATATAAGACTTGAGACTTGACAAATCTCTTAGGGACTCTGTTTATTGCCATGTGAAGCTCCGTGCGATAGACTAATTGTATCCTCTGAAAGGAAAGCACACAATAAAGTTGGTTATTGCTAATGCACCATAAACCCCCGGCTAAGCAATTAAAAGTATTAAAAGTTATTATCACATGACTGAAAGTCTGTTCGAAGTTGGTGTGTATGATTCTTCCTCTCTGGGTCTCTGAATCGTCTTCATGGTCCAAGTAGTCCCCGGAGTTGCTCTTTTCTGATTACATTTGGGAATTAGTTTATACACAAATACAATAGAAAAATTGAGCACTAGACTCACCAGGAGGACTATTCATTTCAGTCTCCTCCTCTCGGACGCTTTTCATAAACATAAGACAAGATGCGGCGTTTTCTTCAGAGACCACGTCCAAATAGCCCTTAAGTTTTTCCCCCTCTTCGCCATCTTTCCGACGTAGAAGTTCGTCAAAATATGTGTTGCCTCCCAAATTCAAACACGCACGAACTCGCTGCCGTATCCATTCCACGCGTAAATCATCGTGGGCCATAACTATGAATATGTCCGCATTTAAAAGTGTCCAAAGGGTGAGTTTCCATAGGATTTTCAATAGATGTTACAAGTACGGGGTGTCGTTAGAATCATTAGCATGTCGCCCTGGAAACCAACAAACTGCGGGACTTCCTGCTTGAAGCTCAGCGCTGGAAAATGTAGTCAATTTGATCGGAATGACCAAAGATTTGATGACTTTGTCGACAGATACAAGTTCAATACACAAAATCAAGTGTATTGGTTTGCATACTATTTTGAATGTTTAATGCAACTTTTGAAATTGAATTTTTGAAAAAGATTTGCCCGGAAGAATCTCAGGAGAACACGTTTTTTAAATAATTACTTTGTTTTTTAGGTCCCTGTCTGTCAGGGACATTTGAAATTGTCCTTACTTCCTCCCCCCAACCCCACCCCCACCCCCCAGCATCCCTGCATCCATCCATGTTCTTCAGTTTATCAGGATCTGGGTTGCGATGAGCAGTTTCAGAAGGGAAGACCAGACTTCTCAGTCTCACCCACCTGTTCAAATTGGGAGCTTTGCCTTCTGGCTCAGCTTTCTCCTCATAATGACGATCCAGTAAAGCAACCACATTTGCCTGTCCTTCTCACACTGCTGCCTCACTCCTGAACAAGAAACACTGTACTTAAACTTCCCAGACCTCCTTCCCAAATAATATACATAAGAAATATCCATAGGTAAACAAATATTAGAGAGGAGCCCCGCCAAATAGGAACGCCTCAATTTTAGTAATTGTTTTAGGGAAAAACAAGTACAACTGTTTGCAATTAATATTACGTTTAAATCACACCTGGTTTATTGGCTATACTGTAGTAAAAGCATTGCCTTAAAAAATAAGAAGCTATCATACAAATCTAACAAAATAACAAAGGTGTTGGCATCATTTATGGAATTCCAAAACCATAAGACAAAAATATGTGTGGCAGTATCTAACTGTAGCAATATCTTGAACAAAATTTAACAAAAAAAAAGCCAAACTGAGGTAAGAATAACAAGGGTAAGTTAAACTCCATACATCCCTGCATAATGACATTTCATACAGGTCAAGCGTTGCATTGACTGCAGTGATTAACTGTTCATTGACATGCAATGTGATGCAAACCAGTAAGGCAGCTACTGACAGAATTCACTTGGAAAGCTAAATTGTGGAGTGGCTGGCAGACACAAAGGCAACTAGGTGAATGTATTGAAGTAAAATGAAAATGGAAACAATTGTACAATCATCTTTAATTTGGAAGCATTTAAAATAAATAGAAAAAATAGTTCTGTAAAAGTATTTACATTTCATTTGAATCTTTCCAGAGCACTTTTAATTAGTATTTTGGCATCATAAATGAAGAACACAAGGCTAACTAAGACTCATCTATTGTGTTATTTGGTTGTACTTCTGTAAGGTAAGCAGTGCAACTAAAAGCTATTGTAGGATTGTGCTCCAGCAATTTGGCAACCAAATCTGCTGAAAATGAATAGAACTAAATTTATGGACTGTAGGATTCAAATAAATAAATGAAGCTAAGGAGTGTGGTTAAAACATGTAACATAATGTGCAAAGTCTATTCTTGATTCAGAAGATGTGCTTCTTGATACACATGACCATTAACCAACAGAGACTACTAAGAAAATTCATTTTGTATATTAAATCCTTAACTGTACAAAACACTCACGTGAAGCATAGGGCTCAAGGTACAAAATAGACTTATATATTATATCAATTGAATAACAGTTTGGGTACATTTCATCCTGGCAGTGTTCTTACAAATGCTTAATTGTGTTGTGGGCCTCCTAAAACCTCACAACATTTCAAAAGGGGTATAAAGGGTGAGCAATAAATTCTAAATGAGTTTATGAAATCAATGGACTGAATCACATTTTAGCTTTCTTGACCAACCAAAAAATGTCTGTCACAGTAAACCTTCCAGTTCATAGCTGGAGGGTAGAAGAGAGAAAGAAAAAGGGCAAAACTTGACTCCAGTCCCACTGTAGAATTTGTTCTGAAACTCCACCCTGAGGGGCGAAAAATATGATTTGTAAATCATGTGCTGAAAAACAAGAGTTGATGACTGTATCATTCATGTCATGCTCAAGGTTCCATTGTCATGTCTTACCAGTGCAACCGAAGGGCATGGAGGAAAGCAGACAGACCCTCCATCACCAGCAGAATGGACACAGTGAGAAAGGCAAACAGGCCAAAGACTGGGACCAGGAATAAAACCCCAAGACTTGTTTCCATTCGCAGTCCTACTCGCATCACCATGGTCCACAACACCTCAGACAGCTCTGGAAGCAGGAAAGACCCTAATCATTAAAACTAACTTTTGTTGACTATTTAACTTGTTAGCTTAACATTGTGAGCGAACAACAGCAATTCAAGAGAGCAGGGGACTGGAACCAATTTGTGCATGTGCAATGGAATCCAGCAGGTGTTGCTAAGTGATAAGTACCTTGGTAAAGCACATTCCCTGACTTTGTCCCTCCCTTAAGAGAAACACTGGGCAACGGGTTGACAGCCCAGGGCTTTTAGCTGCTCAACTCTCAAACCAGTGGAGATCTGTGGATGCAGGTTGGAGTCCAAGCAGGGTGCAGGGCTCCTCCTCTTCTTTTCCTTTTGGCTTATCCCGTTAGGGGTCGCCACAGCGGATCAATTGCCTCCATCTAACTCTGTCTTCTGTATCCTCTTCTCTTGCGCCAACTACCTTCATGTCCTCTTTCACTACATCCATAAACCTCCTCTTTGGTCTTCCTCTAGGCCTCCTGCCTGGCAATTCAAAACTCAGCATCCTTCTATCAATATATTCACTATCTCTCCTCTGGACATGTCCGAACCATCTCAGTCTGGCCTCTCTGACTTTATCTTCTACACCTCTAACATGTGCTGTCCCTCTGATGTGCTCATTCCTGATCCTGTCCATCCTGGTCACACCCAAAGAGAACCTCGGCATCTTCATCTCTGCTACCTCCAACTCTGCCTCCTGTCTTTTCCTCAGCGGCACTGTCTCTAAACCAAACCACATCGCTGGTGTCACCACAGTTTTGCTCTCCTTTCCTTTCATTTTAGCTGAAACTCTTCTATCACACATCACACCCGACACTTTTCTCTACCCATTCCAGCCTGCCTGCACACGCTTTTTCACCTCTTTTCCACACTCTCCATTGCTCTGGACTGTTGACCCTAAGTACTTAAAATCCTCCACTTTCTTTATCTCTTCTCCCTGTAACCTCACTCTTTCACTTGGGTCCCTTTAATTTACACACATGTACTCCGTCTTGCTGCGGCTAACCTTCATTCCCCTCTCCTTTCCAGGGCAAACCTCCACCCCTCAAGCTTCTCCTCCACCTGTTCCCTGCTCTCACTACATATCACAATGTCATCTGCAAACATCATAGTCCACGGAGATTTCTGTCTAACCTCGTCCGTCAGCCTGTCCATCACCATAGCAAACAAGAAGGGGCTCAGAGCTGATCCCTGATGGAGTCCCACCTTCACTCGGAACTCCTCTGTCACACCTGCAGCACACCTCACTACTGTCTTACAGTCCTCGTACATGTCCTGCACCGCTCTAACATACTTCTCTGCCACTCCAGACTTCCTCATACAATACCACAGTTCCTCTCTGGGCACCCTGTCATAAGCTTTCTCCAGATCTACAAAAACACAATGCAGCTCCCTCTGACCTTCCCTGTACTTCTCAATCAACATCCTCAAAGCAAATACTGCATCTGTTGTACTCTTTTTTGGCATAAAACCGTACTGCTGCTCACAAATGCTCACGTTTGCCCTTAGTCTAGCTTCAACTACTCTTTCCCATAACTTCATTGTATGGCTCATCAGCTTTATTCCTCTGTAGTTGCCACAACTCTGCACATCTCCCTTGTTCTTAAAAATGGGCACCAGCACACTTCTCCTCCATTCCTCAGGCATCTTCTCATTATCTAAGATCTTGTTAAACAACCCGGTCAGGAACTCTACTGCCACCTCTCCTAGACACTTCCATACCTCCACAGGTATATCATCAGGACCGAGTGCCTTTCCATTCTTCATCCTCTTCAATGCCCTCCTCACTTCTTCCTTACTAATCTTTGCTACTTCCTGGTCCACAACAGTCACCTCTTCTACTCTTTGTTCTCTTTCATTTTCCTCATTCATCAACTCTTCAAAGTACTCTTTCCATCTTCCCATGACACTACTGGCACCTGTCAATACCCTTCCATCCTTATCCTTCATCACCCTAACCTGCTGCACGTCCTTCCCATCTCTGTCCCTCTGCCTTGCCAACCTGTATAGATCTTTCTCTCCCTCCTTGCTGTCCAACCTAGCATACAAGTCATCATAAGCCCCTTGTTTGGCCTTTGCCACCTTTACTTTCACCTTACGCTGCATCTCTCTGTACTCCTGTCTACTCTCTTCAGTCCTCTCAGTGTCCCACTTCTTCTTAGCTAACCTCTTACTCTGTATACACTCCTGCACCTCCTCATTCCACCACCAAGTCTCCTTATCTACTTTCCTTCCAGATGACACACCAAGTACTCTCCTACCTGTCTCCCTGATCACAGTAGCTGTAGTTGTCCAGTCATCTGGAAGGACTTCCTGGCCACCCATAGCCTTTTTCAACTCCTTCCTAAAAGTCACGCAACACTCCTCCTTTTTCAGCTTCCACCATTTTGTCCTCTGCTCTGCCTTTACCCTCTTCATCCTTCTCACCACTAGAGTCAACCTACACACCACCATCCTATGCTGTCTGGCTACACTCTCACCTACCACTGCTTTGCAGTCACTGACCTCCTTCAGGTTACACCTTCTACACAAGATGTAGTCTACCTGTGTGCTCCTACCTCCACTCTTGTAGGTCACCCTATGTTCCTGTCTCTTCTGGAAGAAAGTATTCACTACAGCCATTTCCATCCTTTTTGCAAAGTCGACCACCATCTGTCCTTCAGCGTTCCTCTCCTGGATACCAAACTTGCCCATCACCTCCTCATCATCTCTGTTTCCTGCACCAACATGCCCATTGAAGTCCGCACCAATGACAACTCTCTCACTTCTAGGGATGTTCTGCATCACTTCATCCAGGTCTGACCAGAATTTCTCTTTCTCCTCCATCTTACATCCTACCTGTGGAGCATACCCACTAACCACATTGAACATCACACCTTCGATTTCTAGCTTCAGGCTCATCACTCTATCTGACACTCTTTTTACCTCCAGGACGTTGCTAGCAAACTCCTCCTTCAAAATAACCCCTACTCCATTTCTCTTCCTATCTACACCATGATAGAAAAGCTTGAACCCTGCTCCTAAGCTTCTAGCCTTGCGACCGTTCCACCTGGTCTCCTGGACACACAATATGTCTACCTTCCTCCTCTGCATCATGTCAACTAATTCTCTACCTTTTCCTGTCATAGTTCCAACATTCAAAGTCCCAACTCTTAGTTCTAGACTCTTAGCATTCCTCTTCTCTCCCCTCCTACGGACACACCTTCCTCCTCTCCTTCTTCGGTGGGTGCAGGGCTAAACTGCATAATATTGGTCCGGTGACCCAGATGAGAGTGAGGCTTAGAGGCGTGAGTGTAATGATGCTGTGCAGGCTGTACGTTGGTAAACGTAACTCATTGATGCCTTAAGAGCTGCACTAGCCAACAAGCTGATAGCCCTGGGCTTTTACCTTGTTGGATCTGTGGACGCAGGTTCGGGCAGAGTACAGGGCTGAACTGCCTTACAATCAGTAAATCAACTCGAAGAAGGCGTTTGCGAAGGAAGGCATTCTGAACTAAGCAGCAAAGCATACAAAATGAGTGCGTTGAACGAAAATGTTTACATTTTGGCAGGTTTGCATACTGTGTAACTTCTAAAGCCAGGGTGTCCAAACTACAGTCCAGGCGCTATTTGCTGCCCACATCTCATTTTTTTGGCTGAAACTCGACACATGAGGGTGAAATTAAATTAAACAGAAAAACAGCAGCAGCAGAGAATGTGTAAAAAAAATTCATCTTCTTCTTTCCCTTGAGAGTTTGAAAGACTGCCGTTCTAAATTAAAAAAAGCCATTAGGAAGCAAAAACGCAATATATGTCTAACCTTGTATCTAACAACACTTGATTTTTTTAACATTATTAACAGAATAGCCAATCTTGTTGCCCCATTTGCTTCCTTATGTAACAAATTTATGATTTTTGTTGTTAAAATTGGAAGCATTTGCTGAACTGCTTTTTACAGTACTACAGATCCAAATGTTTCTATCTCATGTAGGAGAGCTCTGAGGTCCAGGGATCAGCATCTACTAAAGTGTTCCAAATCCAGGCTGAAAACCAGAGAGTTAGATCATTTGCATTAGGCCCCAAACTCTGAAATGCTCACATTTTAGCTTAGTTAGCATCTAAAAACCACAATGCTTTAAAAAAATAAAATAAAATTGTGACGACACTGAAAGGTATCAGTAACGGTTAAGTCAAAAAATCTAAATATGACCATAAAACCAGTATTGGAATGATGTTGGAAAGTGGCATGTATCTGGCCTGGCTGCTCAGTACAATATGAAAAGCAACAATAACAGTAAAAGTACAAACGGTACAAAGTAAAAAAGTACTTCATTTCAGACTAAATGATTCAATTGTCATTTATTCTTGCGGGAAACGAATACTGTAAATTCAAACAACTTGGGATTTCTATCATCGTCCACATTATACTTACGGGCATGTGCCAGACTCAGAGCCCAGAGTCTGAGGTAAGAGGCTGTATTGGAAATGCACCCCAGACAGTACTCTATTGTGTGGATGGCCTGATGCAGGAACTCATCAGCCAAGTCAAACTGTTACAATGACAAACATAATTCACAAACACAAATAAGAGGTAATTGTTACAGGGGCACAGTAGAAAATGTCTTTTTAGTGTAAGATTTGAGACTATATTGCCGCGCTAACCTCCTCTGTGCGCTGCTCTCCACTAGAGGAGAGCTCGCCATGACTGCTGCCCTCCTCCAGGTCATGGGTAGGCAACAAGAAGAGTTCCTCTTCACTGCTTCGACGCACACGCTCATAGCCCTGAGAACACAGATCTTGCTGACTCAGATTTGCCTGATAATACTATAGCCGGGTTTCCACTACATGTAATAATCATGGTGCATCGCCACTGTAAAATAAAAGCCGCCTGTTTGTTTTTTTTACTTGAAGACAATGTTAGGTAATATAGTGTATGAAAAGAGATACTGTATATGCTGTAAAGATACAAATATCGCTTATTATTTATGCACACATAGACCACAATGAGTTTTCAAACATTCATTCATTCATTTTCTATGCCGCTTATCCTCATTATTGTCGCGGGTATGCTGGAGCCTATCCCAGCTGGCTTTGGGCAAGAGGCGGGGTACACCCTGGACTGGTCGGCAGTCAATCGCAGGGCAGACAAACACACATTCACACTCACATTCATACGTATGGACAATTTCGAGTCGCCAATTAACCTAACATGCATGTTTTTGGAAAGTGGGAGGAAACCAGAGTACCCGGAGAAAACCCACACACGCAGGGGAGAACATGCAAACTCCACACAGAGATGGCCAACGTAGATTCGAACCCTGAACCTTCTGACTGTGAGCCCAATGTGCTACCCACTCGACCACCGTGCGGCCAGTTCTCTAACAATTTTAAAATATTAAAATGTTTCACCGCACCTTATTTATTTTGACAAACATACACCGGAATCACCTGTCTGCCCTGTTGGTGGCTCAGTGCTGGCGCATGTGTGACCAGATAAACTATGTGGCCAGTCTTGTGTTGACGTTCACTTTGTTTCTTTGTATTCAAATTGTCCACAAAATAGTCAATTGACAACAGCTTGTCACAGGTTAAGCTTATCTATGCCAGCGTGTGTGATCGCTCACGTTTTAGAAAAGTGCTTGCACGGACTTTTTGCCGGGAGCTAGCTAGCTCGTTTTTGTCCTACGGGCGAGCTACATGGGGCTATCACAATCATGCTAACTTAAAGTCAACAATCTTGCTTTCTTGTTGTCATTATTATAATGCGTGTCGTTTAAGTAGCCTGGCCTCATGAATCAACGTCAGTTGTGTGTCAAAGTTGTTCAACATAAACATAGAGCGTGTCCAGTTTTAAGACAGTGACGCTTTCACTGGGGGCTCCAACAGGTAGCTCATTTGATAAAAAATATACAAATGTGGTCTTATTGTTTTACCATTTTGTCTTTGCTTTTTCCATTTTGTCATTGCTTTTTCTGTATTGTCTTTGTTTTTTTCTATTTTGGCATTTATTTCCCTGTTTTGTCTTTGTCTTTTCTGTTTGTCATTGCATTTACCGGATGCCTCGAGCTGCAAAAGCAAATAAAGGAGGCAGCGGGCGGGTCAATCTGCCAGAGTGACTAGTACCATCCAGGCCTGTTGCTTCTGTCAGCAGCTTTGTTACGGACTCTATCACAAGATGTTCGCGCCAAGTATGTGCATGGTGGCATTACAGTGATGTTACTTCCTGTCAGTGACCCGCGTTACAAGCTACATTTAAATATAGCTACTACGTAGTCACTGCAAGGAGGACTCGTTTGATCAGGTATTGACTAGTCTCATTTGTCTTTGCCTTTTTGTTGTTTGCCGTAATTAAAACTGGAGATGCATTTGTGGCACTACAAAGTGGAAAAGCACAACACATCTTCAGAAAAATCCTAGGGAAAACTTTCTATAGGCTACAATGAGTATCCAACAAGCACACTGCTCACCCTGTATGTTCTTAGTCGATGACTTCCCTTGTGAAGCCAATAAAGATAAAGTGGTTTCCCCAGGAGTAAGACAGGCACTGAGAGTACAGCTATAACCACTAGAAACATTTGCAGCCCGCTCTGGAAACACAAAAAACAACATTCAGCTTAATTTGACAACAATGCAAAAACAAATCCAACACACAAATGATCTTAAACACGTAGGGGTGTCCCGGTCCAATATTGCTATCAGATATCGTTCCAATATCAGGAGAAAAAAAAGATTATCGGATCAGAAAGCCAACATGATCACATGTATTAGAAAGAGTAGGACTGACATTGGCAGTGTGGGAATATTTTTTTAAGTCATAAAACGAGGTTGAAGCTGAGTGCACAACTTGTCATACACATGATTCTCGTGGTGGCACAGAACCCAGGAAGTCTAATACAACCAATGTCACCGCACATTAAAGCAGCATAAAAAAAAACAGCATGAGGATCTTCACAAGACAGATCCTTCAAACATGCGACGCTGTCCGAAACATTGGCAAAGCATGAGAAACTCCCACGAGACTAGGGCTGTAACTAACGATTATTTTTTCAATTACTCGGACTTTGTAAAAGACATTTATAATTTTCCCTTCTTTGCAGTAATCCCTTTAAGAATGCATGAATGGACCTTTTCCCTCCAAAAATCATCGTGAAGAGGAGGGTCTCAGTCACCGAAACTGAAGTAGCAAAGTATAAACCATCAGTTGACAAATGTCAAACACTCTACTGCCGTTTCACTGTTCTACCAGTAGGTTTTGTGTGCACGCATGGTAAGAGATAATGGAGAGAGTGGAGAAATGTAGGCATTTTCCTTAGCAGAAGTACAAGTATGGGATTTACTTTACATGGGAATGGTTTTACACACACTCTCTACGCACACATCTCTGCAGTGGTTTGCTTTGCAAGACATCAAAAAGAGCCAAAAATGTTGACAGCTCTTTCCCAAAGTCAAAGGTGATGTATGTGAAGTATCCTGTTTTGCTTGAAACACAAAAGATAATGTCTGCTTTCATGGATCACTAAGGAAATTAAAAATAGTTACATTAGAGTGGCTAAAATCAGGACATTTATGGTACATTTTTAAATGAAACAATTTGTCGATTACCAAAATAGTTAATCGATTCATCGATTAATTGTTGCAGCTCTACACGAGACGACAAAAAGTCATTGGATATAACAGAAAAGAGTCAGTCCCACTTGCTGGAGAGTAATGTTGAATTTAATAAACGCTTAATTGCACACCTAGAGCTTCTCTACATTATATGCCTAGGCACCACATTTTCTATAAAACTATGCTCTAATGTGTAAAGTAGTAATTGGGTCAATCTTCCACATAACCTCTGTGGATGACTATTCTGTCAGAGTAATATCACTTGATCAAGTCTTTTCTAACATTCCACTACAAAATAAGTAAAACACATGTATGACTCATGCTAATCAATATTGGTATCCGTCGATACTCAGTGCAAAATATATAATAATAAATGCAATATTGACATTGTATCAACTATCAGAACACCCAATAAACACTAGTAAGATATTTTACAATAAAATAATTGGTTATTCTCTTTTCATTCAGGGTACTACATTAAAGCACTGTACATACAGTACTATAAACTACAATATAACTTTATTAAAATTGTCCTTTTTTGAGTTAATTTTATTAACTTGTTGGTCATTTTTTTAGGTTTATTATTAGTTTAAAAATATTTTTTTTAATAAAGTACTGAAAACAGAAGGATGCATATCAGTGCAAATAAAATCAAATCAAATTAAGATATATTTATGATCACAAATGGGAAAAATTTTGCAGTTAAGAATCCTTCAGGACACATAACAAAAACATATTAGGGAATGAGGCTTATTGTCCTGAATTGTGTGACCCACCGTATCCCCCAGTTTACTAAGAAGTGGTGCTCCCAGTTTCTCACCTGTCCAGGATAGAGGGGCTGCACTGTATCACCTTGCATAAGAAACATGTTTATGAAGTGAATGAGGATGCTGGGAGCATGCCTGGAGTTGTTTGCAGAGAAAAAGAGCCACTTGTAGAGTATCATGAACACCAGGTAGCCAAACAGACTGAACAGGAACAGGAGTTCAGGGAGAAATACCAAGTAGAGGTTGTGCCTTTTTCTAAAATGCCTGTTTTTGTAAACGAGAATCAGGTAGGAAATTAAGTATAACAGCTGGCATTCAAGAAGTAAGAAATAAATACTTACAAGTGATTAAAAGTGCTTAGGATCACTCCAAAGCTCATGTGAATGATGCCCAATATCACAGACATTTTCATCTTATAGGAGTTCAGAAACGTAAGCCGATTGGATGCCAAGTTCCATATCTTAATGAAGACAAAACAATGTATTATACACATGCTGCACAAAAAAGCTATAGCATCCAAATAAGGAATACATTAATTATTATTATACTGAACTGGGGAAAAGAGCTTTTTGTTATGCTGCTCCCAACGCTTAGAACACTTAGCAGACTGAACTGAAAATGTCATGAACTGGTCTCTGTCAGAGCTTTTCGTTCTGCTTTACACACTAGGTAGCAAAAAACCTATGATCTTTGCCCGTGTTTTTGATTGTTTTACTTATTATTGTTTTGCCTTTTTTGAATTTTGTATTATTAGGATGTGTGCTGCTGACTTCTTGATCAGGTCACCTTTGTGAATGAGATTCTAAACTCAATGGGACTGATGTGGTTAAATAAAGGTTGACTAATAATAAAAATATTGCCAATTCATACATGATGTAAAAAGTGTATAACTAAATATTATGAACAAAATTATTTCACAAAATGATCTGAAACTTATTAAAATGATCTTGTGAAAGTATCAAGAGAAGGTATGCATATTTTAGTTATTAAATAAATAATGATCATGGCATAACAATATTTCAGCATTATTTACCAGCTACACTCACTGGTCGCCAGTTTAGTATATGTATAACTGCACAATCTAATTAAAATCATTATGAAAAAAGCATCAAAAATAATTTAAATACAAGGCCAAGACAAGAGGACTACAAAAAAACACACTTGGGTTGAGGCTATGGGTTTTAAGTTATTCTGGAAGAAGATATGACATGAACGTGGAGTGAGTGTGACAATATAAATGAAAACGGGATTCTCAGAGTATATCGATGTTCATCTAAATTCTCAGATATAAGCAGTTCATTTCCCAGCACGTCTATCCAGCAGCGGTCAAACACAGCCCACATGATCTCAACAGCGTGTTAAGCGTGGATAGGAGTGATGTTGGCCTTGTGTATTTTTGTTAAGGTCTGAAAATAATTTTGCAGGTGAGTGCAATATTTGTCATGCACAAGGAAATTTAATACGACCAAACACATCTCATATCTGAAGTAAAGTTGCACAGGAAATGTATTAAAGATCTGCCCCTGTCAATGTTCAGCAAAGTCGGATTTAAGCGCATAATTCAGCAACTCAAACCTTGGATAAAACTACTGTATACCCTAGATCAGGGGTGTCGAACTCATGCCACGAAAGGCCGAGACACTGCAGGTTTCCTTTTCAGCTGGTCACTACAGCAGGTGTTTTCAATGATCAACACCACTTTCAGTTTGAGGGAATGAACTCAGCAATCAGATCACCTGTTGGTGGAACTGGTTGGAAAGAAAATCTGGACTGTCTAGGCCCTCCAGGGCATGAGTCTGACACATGTGCCCTAGATGCATAAAGAAGTACAATTATTCCTCGTTTAATCGGTTCCAGTCCCGACTGCGGTAAGTGAATTTCTCATCTTTACACACTATTTTACTTTACTCACTCAACATTCAACTATATTTCTGTCAACTATTAACTTTCCATCAGTTATTATTAGTTAGATGTTATTTATTATGACTGTTATATAATTTATTAACAGTAATTACAACCTTGACTCCTATTGCACCACACTCTTATATTGCCTTATCATTTGTATTTAAAATTGGCAAAGAGTACATTTGAAATACAGGAAAAGAACAAATGTAATGTAATGCAGAGCCATAGCCATTTAACACCACAAAACAAGTAAAGGTTATTTAATTCAATTATTTATACGAATCGGCCATTTATTTCACTAGTGGACTCTGATCAAAATGTCCAAAATGTTTGGGCAGCCATTATAAAGACTTGGCTAAGGCAAGGTATTCTGGGAGATGAAGTGCAGTTCTAGCTTGCTATCCAACAGCTTTAATGATCCGTTTGCTCTGAGTAGGTATTCAATGTTAATTTGTGATTTTAAAAAAACAATGTATTAATAAATACTTTACTCTGTAATATAGTAATAATAAAATAGTAAAAGGATTACGCACATAAAGCTCAAAATATGTATAAAATGTTTTACATTTATATAGCAAAGCTTTATTGTTACATACATCTTAATTACGCATCATGAATTTATTTGAATTTCATAGAATTTAAATTCTACTCCCTGCAATTCCAAATCATATTGCAATCCTGCTTCTTGTTTGCAACTGCAATTCAAATTCAAGAATTGAATTGAAATTTAGAGGTAATTCTCAATTGAATTCTGAGTTTTGTACAGCTCTGCTGCAAAAAGAGAGCAGTAGCTACTAGCTTGTTGTGATGTTACAAATAATAAGGATAAGAAACCACCAAAAAACAAATATACTTTATACTCACTGGGTCAATTCCAAGAGGATATGGTCCATTGAAAACGCCAGTAATATTTGGATCCAGAGTAAGAATGCTATTCCTGTTGACATCCTCGACACTATTGGATAAGGATGAAATCATAATTATAAGCTAAATGCAATACCAGAACAGGCAAAAGATTTGTATCTTAAAACACATCTGACAGGTTTTCTGGGTTTGATCAGTCCAAAAATGCTCTTTGTGAAATACCTACCTCCATGCTTGAGCTGTGAACATGGCTTTCACACTCCATCCAGAACCAAAGATGTTGATGGACTTGGAGAAACAGTCATTGTATATTAAGCCAGTGTAGACAGAGAAGAGGCCCATCATAAGAATGATGTACCGGCCCTCAAAAAATGTGTTCCAGATCTGCATGTGCACATACACACACACATCAGACCTCGCGGGATACCTGTGGGAACTGTAAAATCAGGTAAAACATGCTATAAGGAACTTATTTACTTCATTTCTGGTGTTCTTTAGCTTGCGGTTGTTCTCATATAACACCATCCACAAAGCAAAAGAAGCCATGAGAAGGCCGTGACCCATGTCTCCAAACATCACAGCAAACAGGAAGGGGAACGTGATGATTGTGAAAGGAGCTAGACAAAAATGGAGGAAGAAGTGAGAGGAAGCATTAGCAACAGGCATATGTGGTATAGTACCAATCAAAACATACGACCTTAATGACAATAACTATAACCATTAATAATGTGAAGTTTGAAAAACTTTGGGTACCAAAACGTAACAAAAATTTACCAGGGTTGACTTCTCGATATGTGCCCACCCCATATGCATCAACAATGTTCTGGAAGCCAGCAGTAAACTTGTTGGACCTCATCATTGTAGGTGGAGTGTCATTAGTAGGGATGCGGTTAACAAAAGAAGGAACTGTGGATGCACTTTTCTTCTGTAGCACAAAAGACAGAAAAACAGACAGTCAAACAGAATGTGGTCGGTACAAACCCTCATAATTGAAAAGGAGCCACCCCAAATAAAGTCTGTAGGAGTTTCTTTACCGATCCGTATTCTAGTGCTCTTCTCAGGGCTTGAAGCTCATTGATAGGGCACCAGACCTCAGCGATCAGACACTTGTTGGTGACATCAAAACTACACTGATTAAGAATGTAGTAGATAGCTTTCATCTTCTTGACCTGTATGACCCAGGTGTAGACTGATTCTGAGGCGTTCAACAGGACCTGCTTTAGATAGTCCTCAGTTCTATGGAGTACCTGCAAACAACAGAAGGACGCCAGGCTTCAGGTCTTCATATAAATACCTATTATAGTAAATTTCAGGTCTTCATATAAATACCTATTATAGTAAATAAAGTACTGGCCAAAAGTTTGGACACACCTTCGCATTCACTTGGGAACACATTCAATGTTTCCGCAATTTTCCAGACTCGCTGAACCTAATTTCTTTAAGTTATGATGGTCACTCGTCTCTCTTTACTTAGCTGATTGGTTTTGGGCTGTCGGCTGTGTATCAACCTAACTCCTTCACAACATAACTGATGATCTCAATCCCATTAAGGCAAGAAATTCCACTAAGTAACCCTGACAAGGCACACCTGCGAAGTAAAAACCATTTCAGGTGACACCCTCATAAAGCAATCAAAAAACCAAGAGCAAACGGTGGCTAATTTGAGGAATCTAAAACATAGGACAGAGATATTTCACACTTTCTTGATAATTACAGATAGTTCTGATGTCTTCAATGAGAATGTACAATATATTTAGTCATGAAAATAAAAAAAAATGCATTGAATAAGAAGGTGTCCAAACTTTTGGTGTGTACTGTGGAACATACAGTATACTCAGTACATTGATTTTGAATATTTCAGTCACAAGCAAAGGAAAAGAGACAACTATATTGAATGTCTTAAGTCCAGAAGGGAGACCGTTAAGTAAGGTATGAATGTTAAGGGGGAAAAAAAACTATCAAGCCAAGGTCTCATGTTGATCATGTGCTACAGGGAGTGAGAGCAATTAGATGTTTCGGTCAAGTGGTTTAAAGCCAGCAAACACTTTGCTGACTTTCTAACTCACAGGAAATTGGTTAATCATTTCAAAAGTGACTATGTGGCTACTTTTCTATCCATGCTATCAGTCTTTGGCATGCCAATATGTTTGGCTATAATGTATGCATCTTCCCTAAATAAAGCATATGTGCTCAAGATAATGTAAACTTGTGCTAGTTGATATTTAAATATACCAGCACTTTTGCTTGGGAATTACAGTCACATTCTCTCTAAAGATATGGTCTAAAGGCTTTTTTTAAAGGCTTGGAATTGGTTTCAAATTAATTTAAGCAACTTTTGTATTTTTTGCTACTATCTACTGAATGTGTGTGTAGGCAATGTCTCCCTGTTGCCACTATTGCTCGTGTTGTCTTTTTTCCCCCCAGAGGCAAGCACTAAGAGCAAATTATAGTTTAACAAGATGACATTTCCAGGTAAAATATTTAGTCACTGACCAAGAAACAGACCAGGCATTGTGTCACCAATTAAAACAAGTGCACATGCAAAATAATGAAGACGTACAGTGTGCAGGTCCTGAATGCGAGTACTTAATCCTTGCACAACGTCGTTCCGCTCCTCGTTGCTACTGGGATATGGATAAACATGACAGTGGTAACTAGGTGGATAGAAAACAGATGCAGTGTTATTATTTTGTGGTTTGTTTGCAATGTACACTGAAGCCCAAGTCTATTATAGCATAAAAATTTTACCAGTCACAGATCTTCTTCACTTTCTGGCCAATCTGCTCTCCCCAGTAAGAGATCAAGAACACCACACTTTTAGTGGGCTCCCCCTACACACAGAAAAAAAGGAGAACACAGCTGCTTCATTTAGAATCTTACTATTTCTACGATAGCATGTGTTCACATGCTTAACATGAAGATATTTTAAACCATATCATTTATACAAAAGTGGGTTACAGTATTTTTTCTTTAATAATAGTTGTAATAAATACCACAGTGTGATATGTGATACTTCCAATATGCCATATTTTATACTTTAAACATAGTTAGTTCAGTAAACCAGTGTTACTTAAATTTTAAATGTTTGATTAGGCACAATAAAATTCACTTTTAACGAAGACATTGTGGTCAGACATTTGGCATAATTGGGTATCAAAGCCCATTAAAATTATAAGATCCATTATGTTGAAACATTTTCTTCATCATCATCATTTTCATCCGAGTCTATCTGATGCCAAAGCTCCCTTCTTCCACCTCTCAGGGGAGGTGTTTGAGAGGAATTTGAAATGTGGGTTTAGTTTATTTGGTTTGCGCTGGGTTTACTTTGGTGCTGGTGTTTGGTGAGCTATGTTTCATTTGACAAATTGCAAATTAGTGTCTTCAGGCATTGTTGTGGCTCACATCTTGTGTGACCTACAGTGTCAGGATCTTCAAGATATTCCTCAACTTCAGCATAGCTGAGAATGGTGTAGCCTTTGCACACTCTCCACAGCATCCTCTCAAAGGCCTCAATTTTTACCCTCTTGATGAGTCCAGAAATAAAACTGTAAGAGAATTATAAGAATATTAACAAACAGCCATGCTTGTGCGATATTTTAGCACTAAAGTTGGCAGGTATACCATAACTTCTTTGGATCTCCAAAGGTGTCACTTGTTTTTAACATTTGTCCTCTTTTTTAACATTTGACTCTAAATCTGCTGGCTTTGAACGCATAAATAATAATAAATACAATAAAACACCTAAATAATCATCATATTTAATCACATAAAGAAATTTGGTTGACATCAAAGTAATGCTAGTCTCGCATTTACTTTAGCTGTTTTACATTCACACTCAAATACAAAATTGCAGCTTGGATTTTACACTTTTGGGGCATACTTAAGTTATCCCTAATCATTTATATTAGCTGTGATATGAAGTGCAATATGAATTCTTACCCCAGTTTGGCTCCTAGCCTTTGCATGCTGCTGTAGTCCATCACTCTGTGTTTTTCTAGGAAAGGAAACTCCTCGTATGAGACTTTCAAGGGCACTCGCTAGACGTCAGACAGTAGACAAACGAGAGAGAGTAAAAATTTTACCAAAGTGTATATTCAAAGTAAAACCACCAAAAAACAAACAAAAACTTCTAATGTTGTATGCACAGAAAAAAATAATGTGTGCACAAGCTCTAGCTGCTACAGTGTGACCTACTAACCTCCGCGGTTCCTTGCCCAAAGTTGCGAGTTATGCGCAGCATGTGTGTGTACTCTATGAGCTCCAGCAAATTCTTCTGCAATCTCTCCTTATTCCTCATGACCTCGCCTAATTCCACTTCTAACCTCTGGAGTTGCTCCTGCAAACGCACAAGTACACAAGACCAATTTGATGGTGAGCATGAGTAGAACAGTGTAGCATAAATGCAGCAGACATACCATTATGCCCATCACATGTTTAGGTAAAGGAGCCACTGGATTCACATCTCCTTCTGGCAATGAAATGTCAGCTTTCTTGATTTCTCTTAACAGATAACCTGTCAATACAAAGCACACTTTTAATTTGCCTATTAGGTCACTGTGTACTATGCAGATGTCTAACAGCTTTTTAAAGGCATTGTAATGCTCCACGAAGGAGTTATTCTCTACTCGACTGACTAAAACAGAGCTCAATTTTGTGAAAGGCCCATGACTGCAGCCATTTACTTTCAATTGAATCCGATGAGAAAAGCTCTGTGGTTTTGCTTTACTACTTTGCCTGCATGCAATGGCAATTTTGTCCAGGTACCATCTAGACAAAATAATTTCTTTAGCGTTAGACCTACAACTCAACTAGTGACTGATTACAAATTGACTATCTATGATCAGCCAAACTCTTTGGTCTTTTGTTACAGATCAATGAATGCTCACCAAGGATTCTCTCCATCTCCTCACATCTTTTGATCTCATTGACATATTTTCGCTGAAATGCGTTAACACTGGGATTGAGCTGAAAGTGGCACAGGAGACAAAATAAAAATGGTCAGTTAACAAGATTGAAAATAATAAATGACTATTCAATTCTGCGCTGGCATACTTGACAAATCTGTCAGTCTACATTTTACAAACTGTAGCATCTACTTTTTCTGTTTTGTATTATGCACTTACTAGTAGTCCTGGGAGTATTTGAAGGCACCCCGGGGGAAATTGGAGATTTGAAAATATACACAGTATACAGTGGGAAATCGATGTGATCCCCTGCTGATATTGTAGGTTTTACCCCTTACAAAGATATGCACCATCCATTACTTTTATGGCAGGTTTATTCTATCAGAGAGCCAGAACGTAAAATAAATCCAAAGAAAAAACACATGTTAAGTGCAAGTGAGGACACAAAGTGTTTTTCCCCAACCAAAAATGTTTTTTTTGATAAAACATTTATTACACAGCGGAGTACTTAATTAAAAAGGGTTAAATGTCGTTAAGTTTCACAAATATATTGGTCAAAGTTAGCAGGCATTCATCTCGCTCCTCCCTGCAAACTGAACGTTTGTCTTGAGTGAAATTTTTCAGAACAGACGATTTTCGGTACTTACGTCTCTGAACTCCACAATGCCCAGTTCTCCGAGTTCACCGATGCAGTCGTATGCTGATCCGGATTGTAGAAATAGTTGGGCCAAACACATCTCTTCACCCCGTAGCAGAGAGCCCATTTTGACAGTTTGCAACCTGACGTCTGTGTTGCGTGGCTAACTATAACAAGCTAACAAACTGATCGGCGGCCGTTTCTATGGATTAAACACAAACCATGGTCTCGCAAGTCCCGTCCTGTTCAACCAGTTTCATATTGTGAATCCTGTGATATGCATACATTTGACTTGATAAACTTCCTTGCGCTGTACATGCACGGGTTGTCCTCGTTACACCAGCTAAGGGCTAATCGCTACATCGCACGTTGTATTAGTGAATAAAAAAGAAACGACTAGCCAGCGTGAGCCCTCAAATACACCGGTCGCTATCAATCCGCAAGCATTCCAGCCAGTTTTTATGCAATGTCTTCTTTCATACTTTAACAAGTTTTCACAGACGTCGTCATTATCCACGTCACTATATCAGTGAACGTGGACAACCTCCAGGGCAACAACAGTAACTGTTCTAAAGCCAACCAATCAGCAACGTCGTTTTGAGTTTGCGCACTGAGCACCTCATGGCTGAAGCTTTTCGTGACAAAATAACATTTTAAACAAAATGTGCATATATACGTTTGTACGCATTCAATAGTATTTTTGTTGTTTAAATTATCGCGAAACAATTGTATTTGTTCATTCCTTAATTTCAAACCAGTAGTGAAAATCGTTTACAAATAATTTCACAGCAAGCATTAAACTCCAACCTGAAAAAAACATCCTATAAAGCCATTTATTTACTGTCCGAATTGGGTTTTAGAGAGCTTATTATGCAGCTATACTCCAGTCAACTGTACACCCGGAAACGATAAGTCAAAACCGGATGCACGTGCAATATACTGCGCGGCGGCATTTTTGTTGTTTTCCTGAAAAATCTGAGAGCGACGCGGCTACTTCTCTGTTTTGTATAATAACGTTGATAAAACGGAGTTTTTATATACCGATACATCGAACGAAACGAACTGCCTCAGTAGCTTACTTACAAAATGTCGCCTAAAAATGCACGTCACCGCGTGTCGTCGCTAAATTACAGGGCCCAGCGTCCCTCAATCTATAATGCTGCTTTTGTTAACAAGCTGGTAGATGCGTTTTCCATGATTCGATTTACGGAGCAAAATTCTTCTTAAAGTTGTTGACAATTCTTCATAAACAAAATGCCTAAGACGGTGACACTTTTCCTGTTTTTGCTGTTTTCTTTGACTGATGCACAATCTGTCGGTAAGTACTGATGCACTAAAGGTTACGACGTTTTAATCAGATATTGTATGTTAAGCCGGACCCGTCACTATTATCAGTTTTCCAGCCATCGTCTGTCACGGCTACCGGACCAAGAATTACGGCGCTTTTACTTGGAAACACCAAAGGCATCGCTTTGAATGTGCACACGGTGTTACCGTCAAATGTAACCGGTACATTCAATTCTCCAGAAAACCTCACATCTTACCAGAGCACTAGAAATACTGTCATTTTGAATTATTTGGGTTGTTGTTGCTTTATTGACAGGAAGCACTGGCCCTCCTTCGTGTAAAGATGAAGAAACACAATGGATTCTTACAAAGGAACCGAAAGGGACGGTGGGAAATATTCTGGACTGTACTTGTCAGAGTTGTTGCAATTTATTGTGAACAATTTAATGAATGTGGAAGCGCAAAGGCTCGCCTAATTTGTTTGCTTTGTGATTCCCCAGAATGCACTCCAGGTTCACCTGAGACTAAATAGAAATCTGCAATTGTGTGGCGAAAATGAAACAGATTGCTGTCCAAAGCCACTGTGTGTTCTGGAGACCCTGCGGGTATCTGCCTGTGTAGGTAACACATCTCAGGCATCATTGCTGATCCAGGCCAAGATTTATGCTCTCTTGATTCCTGATAATCCTGGATCTGGTAAATCAACTGAAGCATTTATCCCATTACTTTGCTCATCAGAATTGTTTTGTAACCAGAAATGTTACAAAATTAACCAGAAATGTTAATCTCCTGTCCATTCTAGACAATAAAACTGTCATCCCAAACCCAGTGTACCAGCCGCTGGGCTCTTGTCCCTGTGACTTGACTGAGAGAAAATGTGATATCCGCTGTTGCTGTGACAAGGTACTTGCAAAAAAGCAGGTTAAGATAGCGTATCTGTGTCTTTATTTATTCTTGAGGTCATGTTTCCGGTCGCTCCAACAGGACTGTTCGACAGAAGAGTTGAAGCTCTTTGAGTCTCACTGCCTCCGAGGACCCTTTGGCGGACAGATCTCTCAATTGCCAGATTATCAGTGCTCTGCGCAGAAAGAGGACTCTCCGGATTGGTTTCCATTTTTATGTGTCATCTCTCCACCTGAAAACAACCCTTATCTTGGGCACTTCTACCATGGAGAGAAAATGTAGGTCAAGGTTGAATTTATTTAAAACATATTTTCATGTTATTAATCTTTCTTTTAAATTCTATTGGTCCAGATTAACAAAGACTCGCCTATCCTTCGAAAATCAAAGTTTGACAGCACCTACAAAAGTTAATATCTACCGCCAGGGAAGTCCCATTTTCACTCTGAACAATGAGTTGTTTACTATTCCTCAGGTTAGTTGTGTGTAATTAGTCACAATGATGTGCTTGGTGTGTTTTGTGTGAATGTTGCAAAAGCTCTCAATTATGTGTACACAGATGGCCCTTGGACATTGTGTTTACAATGCTCCGGTTGCATTTTTGGAGAATTTTAGCTTCCAATGTGTAACTCTCCTGCAGTCTTGTCCAACTCTATCAGAATTACATATTCAAGTGAATAATGGTAAAGGGGGTATGTATTAAATCTTTACAAATTGCTGTAATGTTACCTATAAACATTATGGTTTGAATAAACCAGTTGTTTATTCTACTTTAGAAAAAGTCCCTGTGGTAGTGATTGATAAATTGGTCAAGGATTTGACAGGATTCAAGTCAAGTGGCAAATCAGGTATGATGTCAGGTACAAATATTACAGCATTTGGCTACTTTGTGTAATTAACCTTTTTTTTAATTAATGTGTCTACCTTCAGATAAGATCCATGTGTGTCAAAATGTGACCTTGGCTTTGGATTACAATTTCCTCTGGAAAGGAAATAGCATCACAAAAATAACACTGACTCGCTTCTTAGGGACATTACATTTGTATGGCAGTGGTACGTGCCAATGACACATGACCATCTTCATTTAATATTTGTTGGCTTTGTTTTATTTTGTTTCTTTTTGCAGTGGAGTTAACTACAAGGTATTCTGCTGTGTTCCTGTCCGGAGACTTGATGGGCGAGTCGAATTCTGGCAACCCAGGTTAGAGCACATTGCCCTCAGAAAAAACGTTATATGCATTAGAACAGTGTTTGCCAACCTTTTATAGAGTCTAAGCATACTCAATGAGAAAAATCTCACGGCACCCCACCAAAGACAAATTAATGGCAACATGTAGGTACACAGGTTAATTATGTGCCCTCTGTCATCTAGTGGAAGAGCGTATATAATTGTTCTGCCTGTCACTATGTCGGTGGCATAGATAGAAAAAATATATACATTATTTGTTGTAAATGAATAATAACTTTTGGACTAATAAAATAAAATTTCGCGTGGCACACCTGATGACCGCTCACGGCACATAAATGTAGTTGGGAATTACTGCATTAAAAGACCCCGTTTACTCACAAGTACTGGAACGACAGGTTATCAGGTGGGAAGACCAATCATTGCAGGAATTGAGGACACACAAAGTGGTACTTTCTCCGTGCAGAGGACATCTATCAATCTCTGGAAACCAGGTGATAGCCATTTTGTTGATTATCAAATGTTAAAAATATATAATAGTAACATTGTATTAAAAGACAATCAATGAGAAGCAACACTTATCTCTGTTGTATTTCAAAGTGAATGAGGGCGTGTGTTTCACCTCTGAGAAACGACCAGTGCTGTTTGCTGAGAATTCAACATCAGGATGCATATTTCCCTTAAACAGGGGCAACATGAGCCAGTGTGATCTCGTCAGGTGAGCGCCTCAGTAGGGGTTAACACAGGGTGGGCAAACAAACACAAATTAACAGATACCTGTATGACACAATGTAACCTTCCCACTGCACTGTCTGGGAAGTAGAAAATGATAGACGCTCACATTGTCAATGTTTTATCATTCATATTTTATATTGTATATCACACATCCTTTATTCATGTATATTACAGGTGTCTTATTCTGTAAATAAAATAAAATGTAATATTGTTAACAAATGTGGTCAGATGTTAAAAGTGCTCCTGGAAAAGGAGACACAGGAACATATAGCAAATTTTATAACACTTTTACAGATCAAATATGACAATTCCAGGTGGACGGTTAGAATTTTAAGTGAACATTGTGTACGCGTATCAAATATATAGTCTGGCCCCCTGGCCAATTTTGTTAACGCAATGCCAAAAAGTTTTCCCACCCCTGGATTAACATTTTTTTTATATTCATGTGTTTAAGCAAAGCAGAATGTCTTGTCTCCCTTAGAAAAGCTGTTCATTCGCTGCAAGCAACCTTGATCACAGCCAACTATGTTGCAAAAAGTGGGAACCCAAATTCCCAATCTAAAGCAGACTGGCTCAACATACACTGTAAGTATGCATGGAGAATAAATATTGATCTTCCTGTAAAATGTGATCCGTGCACATCTACTCAGATTACAGAATTAATTAAGTTTGCTTTCCTGTCATTGGAACTGAATTTTAGTTATGGACGCAAGCAAAACATTGAAAGATGGACACGGCTTATGCAGTGAGATTCCATCCCATATTCATATCCACATTTGGAGTGTTGTCACTGGAATGATTGATGGAAAGGCCCAAAGGAATATCCACACTATACAAGTTCGGTGTGTACTAACAGTCTATCATTGATGCAAGGCATGTTGTGCACTAAATACTTTTGGCACTTTTAGCTCTGCTCTGTCCACCTGGGCTTTTGAGTATGGAGGAGGGAATGCCACAGAGACCCACTTGTTTCCTGTCACCTCCTCAGTTACGTTTATTGACATTCCTATCGATACTGGACCTCCAAAAACCAGGTACATTACAAAGATTGTTGCAAAATATATATTATTTAAAAAACAGCATAAGATTTTCCACCACATCTCCATAGATCAAGAGTTTTTATTTACAATTATTAGCTTCTTCTATTTTGTATTGCATTTGTTATATTGTTTATAGTAAACAGCGCGCAATGTAAATGGCGTTCTGGGCAAGATTTTCTTTTATTTTTTTGAATTGTAGTGCTCTTCATGTTTCTCAGATTCCAGATCAACTTTACAGAGTATGATTGCAACAGGAATGATGTATGTTGGCCTCAGCTCATCTTTCCCGTTACAAAGTATTACACCGGTGAGAATTTAACCACTCAGTGATTTGTTGCTTACTGGACTGTAGGGAAATAGATATACTGTTATATATATATATATTTATATATATTTATATTTGTATATAATTTATATATATATATATATATATATATTTGTATATATATTATATATATAGTACTACTTTTATTCGGTGTAACAATTGTTCAATTTACATTGCATTAGATTGGAACTCACACAATACAATCTTCTTTTTAGGTGAACCACATTCTCAGTCATTGGCTAAAGGCCTTATCTTGGTATTCCTCGTCATCACTGCATCACTTCTCGGGACTCCTTGGAGGCAAATCCGGCAGGCTTGGAATAGTTCCTCTCTGTAACAGTCCCTAAAGAAAAATACATGGTTTTGTAGTTACAATATGTATTCGTGAAGAACAACAAAGTGTAATAGTTCCTTGAGGGGAGCTTTACTTTTTGTATGTTGTACATTGTACAAAATGCTATGTACACACAGCCTATGGACTTGCACAAATAAAAGTCATACAGCAGTGCCCATCAGGTGAATTCCACTCACAAGTAGTCCCAGTTAGCACTGCTGGTTTATGTATATATTGAGTGTAATAGTGGTGCATCATTTTGTAATAAAATAACATTTTGTCAAGATTGTAAATTTTTTAGACTCGATTTGACATAGGGTACAAGTATTCACCAATTTAGTGTAGGGAGTGAGCCTCTTTGTGACAACTGATGTAACCACCATTGGTGTTTTATAACTAACATACAGTATAAGATCCGATATTGTAAGTAAAATGCTATAAATGAACCACTTTAAAGTGCTTATGTGAGTGTTTATGGCTTCAAATGCCCTTAACTCCATCAATCATGGTTTTATATTTTCTTTTTTCTGTTCCGCTTGTCCTCAATAGGGGTCACTAGTGAGCAAGAGCCTATGCCAGTGGTTTTAGGGCAAGAGATTGTGGTAACCAGAACTGGTTGCCAATGCATCACAGGGAACATGTACAATGATGGAAAAAACTATTTGAATTCCAGCTGATTCTGTAAGTTTCCCCACTAACAAAGAAGTCTATCAGTCTATAATTTCAAAGGTAGGTTTATTTGAAAACAGAGACAATGACAACAAAACTCCACTCCATGACCTTAATATGCTTCTTCTTGAGCCAATCTTTTGTTGCCTTGGCTGTGTGTTTTGGATGATTGCCATGCTGGAATACCCAACCACGACCCATCTCACCCAACACTTGACGGTACATGGCCCCATCCATCCTCCCTTTGATGCGGTGCAATTGTCCTGTCCCCTTGGCAGAAAAACACCCCCAAAGCATAATGTTTCCACCTCCAAATTTGACAGTGGGTGCGGTGTTTTTGTAGTCGTAGGCAGTATTCCTCCTCCAAACACGGCGAGTTGAGTTGATGCCAAAGAGCTCAATTTTGGTTTCATCTGACCACAACACTTTCACCCAGTCTTCCTCTGAATCAGATGTTCAGTAGCAAACTTCAAACGGGCCTGTAGATGGACTTTCTTGAGCAGGGGGACCTTGCGGGCACAGCAGGATTTCAGTCCTTCACGGCGTAGTGTGTTACCAACTGTTTTTGTGGTGACTATGGTCCAGATGCCTTGAGATCATTGAGAAGTTTCTCCTGAGTGATTCCGGGCTGATTCCTCACCGTTCTCATTATCAATGAAACTCCATGAGGTGAGATCTTGCATGGCGCTCCAGACCGAGGGAGATTGGCAGTTAATTTATGTTTCTTCCGTTTGAGAATAATTGCACCAACTGTTGTCACCAAATGGCGATGGTCTTGCAGCCCATTCCAGCCTTGTGTAGGTCCACAATCTTGTCCCTGACATCCTTGGAAAGCTCTTTGGTCTTGGCCATGGTGCAGAGTATGGCATCTGAATTGATTGATTGCTTCTGTGGACAGGTCTCTTT